>QANZ01027875.1:14100-35203 GCA_003254925.1 Chamaecrista fasciculata | reverse complement strand
GTTTATATGGCCTAAACGACAATGCCAAAGGTATGTAGGATTAGGCTCGCCAGTCTTAATCCTTTTCGTATCGATGTTATAGATTTGTTATTATGTCTTTGTTCCAATTTTAAGATATAGTGGTTATCATGAAAATCACCATAAGCATATAACACCTCATTCTTATAAATAGAACATTTACCATTCCCATTCACACAAACAAATCCTTCCTTATCCAAATAAGAAAGCGAAATAATGTTAGAACTAAGAGATGGTACATAATAACAATTGTTCAATGACAATATAAGCCCAGTGGGCAAAACTAGCTCGAATGTTCCTGCAGCAACAGCAGCAACTCTTGCTCCATTGCCCACACGTAGGTCCACCTCGCCTCTGTTCAGCTTTCTACTTCTTCTCAACCCCTGCACATGAGTACATATGTGAGAACCACAAGCGGTATCTAATACCCAAGTAGTAGGAGTAGACAAGTGAACACCTATAACATAGATACCTGAAGTAGAGGCTTCGCTCTTCTTCTTCTTCAGATCTTCCAAGAACAACTTACAGTTTCTCTTCTAGTGTCCTGGCTTCTGGCAGAAGAAACAGACTGTCTCCTTATTGGGCTTAGCCTTCTTGGCAGGCGGTGGGTTAGGTTTTGCTGCAGGCTTGGTCCCACCAGCCTCAGCGTCCCCTTTCCTCTTTCCTTTGCCCTTTCCCTTTCCCTTGTCCTGAACTAGTAAGACAGTGCTAGGCGCCTTCTTAATAGATACCTCAGCAGTCTTTAGCATCCCATGCAGTTCAGAAATAATTTTCTCCATGCCATTCATGTTGAAGTTTAAGACGAACTGGTCATAACTTCGAGGTAGCGAATGCAGGATCAAATCCGTCGCTAACTCTGGCACAATGGGAAAACCCAGCCTGGCAAGGTGATCTATGTACCCCTGCATCTTCAAGACGTGGGCACTAACAGATTGACCTTCTGCCATTTTGCAAGAGTATAGAGCCTTTGCTGTCTCATATCTCTCTTGCCTTGCCTGTACTTGGAACATTTCCCTGAGATGTGTTATTATCTCATATGCCCCTTTGTTCTCCAAGTTCTTTTGGATCTCGGGAACCATGGTTACCAGCATAAGACAGGCAACGTCCACAGAGTCACTTTGATGCTTCTCATAAGCATCTCTCTGAGCTCTTGGAGCGTTAGCAGCAGGCTGTTCAGGGATGGGGTTCTCTAGGACATAGAGCTTCCTTTCCTGGGTGAGAACTATTCTCAAATTACGATACCAGTCAAGGAAGTTAGTCCCAGTCAACTTGTCCTTCTCAAGGACAGATCGCAGTGATAGTGTTTGAACGTTCGTTGCCATTTCTACAATTAAGATATGAAAAGCTTTAATTAGCAGGAAATAAAAGTGTATCCACCATTTTATAAAACCCAGTGAAATTTATTAGTTGGTGGCTAAGATCCATATTTCACTAAAGTTTACCGTCGCGGAGGCGATCATGCACCCTTTAGCTATTTAGGTAGGTAACTCTTACCAATCACATCTCATGTGACTCTTAGATCTTTATGGGACTACTATCATCTCATGATAGGGCATGTTTATCCCATCTAATGCCTTGGGGTCCAAAACCGTTTTGATAACCCCATTAAGTCACTCGGTAAAACATGTGAATGGCTAAATTCAAAACAATGAGGCCCAATGGGCCAACCCCCATATCATCAAGGCCCAACTGCAACACGTGTCGCGGAGGCGATCACCGTATTCAAAGGTACCAAGATTTCAACAGGCATCGTGTTGAAAATCCCATTCACCCGTGCTTCCTCAAGGTCAAGGTAGATACGTGTCGCGGAGGCGATCACCGCTCTACGATGAACAAGATTTTGGCAGGGCGTTTTAGCGATGGCATTAATTACTTAAATTTACTAAAAGGGTTTGAATTATTTTAAAATTAATTAAAATAAGGTTCCGACTTTTTAATTTTAAAAAACCCTGATTTTAAAATTAAACGAGTCATGCGCCATGTTTGCTCCCCCATGTATCTCATACATACAAACATGTGCCTGGATTTTGTATCTCATACAAAACCCCACGCCCGTATCGCATACGTAATAGCGCAAAAATAAATAAATAGCATGTTAAAATCGCAGCCCTAAAACCATACATCTAGCGCATCTCATACATCTAAATGCATAAAAGAAACCGTGTTTAGATATGGCCCATCTACCCTAGAGTTCTCCCAAGCCAATGAGAGAACCTTTCTAAAAGGAAAAATAAAAATTACACGTGAATAAACCCCAGTTACATTGAGGTATAAACAGAAATTTAAATTTTACATCCAGAGTAGAGGGAGACGACACGCAGGCCGTATTTACCAAAAATAACCTCCTAGAGCCATATCCAACACCATACAATACAAATATGAACACTTCATATATTATTGTCAAACACGGTAACAAAACACACAAATTAAAACTCTTTTAAAATTGTGTTTTAATTTAGGTCTGTGCAATTTTAACATGCCTTTTCTTGAGATTAGGCCTATTGTCAATAATTATAAATACCATGAATCTCATTCAAGAATTTATAAATATTGACCCCCAAAAATATTAAAATTCCAAATTTTAATAATTTTCAGCCACCCATATAATTATTATAATTAAAACACTTTTAATTATAATTATACAGGATTTTCGATTTTAGCCTAGAAACTCAAGAAAAATTTTTCCTTCGATCCAATCGACTTATATGTATCTCATACATATAATTTGCACAATTTTTCTGTAGATTGATTTTAAGAAAACTGATCGGTGGATTTCTTTGTAAAACCAATTTGTTTGAAAGCGGTAAACACAAAACACAAAAATTCATACATCTCATGCACAAACATAAGTTTTAAATCCTAGAACTAGCGTGGCTCTGATACCACTGTTGGGAATCCTAGGCGCCTAAGGCAGCGGAAGCAAAAATAAAATAAAAAAAAACGCCTAGGTCCTATGATTCCCGAACGGATCCGCTAGTAGAATTTAAAACTTTTGGTTAGTGTTATACCTCAGAGTTTCAAAACGATGGTTGTACGGGGCGAGTTCCACGGAGTCCACTCCCAGAGTTCTCCCTCTGCCAGTAATCCACACGAACAGTTTCTTTGATCACCGAGGTGCTAGCCTCCAAATTCTTTTCTCAAAAGAATTTCCGGGACCAATCTACAGACCTCTGAATTTTCAAGAACTCCTTCTTGATAATTCAGCAATGGAGGTGGCGCTTAGAAGAATCCCCCCACAAGAACTCCTTCTTGCCTATTCTTCTCTCAAAACCCTAATTCTAGAGGAAGTTCGAATTCTCTCTCTAACTCTTAGAGAAAGTCGAATTTCTCTAATGTGTGTGCAAAGGAATTTTTCTCTCTCTAACTCTTAGGAGGAAAAATAAAACTAGGGTTTGTATGCTATGCATGATGGGCAAGTCGACTTGCCCCCTTTATATAGGGAGAAATTTTGGTGATTTAATAATTCCTAAAATAAAGATATTCTGATAATATAATTATTTTAGGCCTTGAATTTATAATTATAATATTACCTTAATATTATATTTAAATTCAAAATGCAATCTTGGAGAATCAAATTGAGAGATCAAATCTCCCAATGGGACCCACCAAGATGGCGCCTAATCCCCCTTTAATTATCCTTGGAATTTAATTAATCAAAAACCTCTAATTTTTGATTCACCAAAGATATTAAAAGATACTCACCAAATCTTTTGAATTTCAAATCTCCATTTGAATTTCAAATATTATTTGAATTAAATAAAACATTTTTATTTAACCCAAATAATTCCCAAGAGGCGCCACCCTCTCCTATTTATTAGGAATTTTATAATTCAATAATTTCCTAACTCTTAGGAACATTATCCAGAATTATTTTCCTAATATTTAAATTGCCTATAATTAATCTCATTAATTATATTCAATTATTAATATTTAAATTTGTCCCACAAATCTAAATATGTCATCTGTAGATTAATTAAGACCAGACCTAATGTCCCAGACATTTCCTCTGTGTCTTAAATCGTGTCACTCGCGTGACCCACGAATTAACCCTAATTCGTGTCCCTCTCGAATGGTGATCAGATCCTGCCCGTGTGTGACCCAGCAGGCCCCACGCAATAATGGCAGTAGGGCATCCCCATGACCTACAAGTTGTGAGCGGACTCTAGCAAGCCATCACAACTACCCAAAATCCGTGAGTGATCGTTCGGTAACCGGAAGAACGACTTAACCTCAGTACCTCCGTGTACGTGATCCGTTTGTCCTACGATATCTTGGTCATGGACTAGGCACAGGTATGTCATCCATAATCCAAACCTCAACTTTCTCGATTCCTTGAGTAAGTCCCAAATTCCCGCGTGGCCACGCATTTTCCTGGACAGACTCATCGAGGGCGCCAGTTAGATATCTCTCAAATTAATGAGGGACAAAATCCCATTTTGGCCAATCCACATCCCACTGCAGAGCAATCAACCAGTCCCGTACTCAGCCCGTATAACTACCCTGTTACGGGCAGCGTTAGACTAAGCCAAAGACTGACAACTGCAACGCCGGAATAGTCATTGACCTCAGGTCAAAGGCATCGCTACAGGCGTACTAGGAGAGACTAGCTGATGACTAAACCCATGCAGGACTCTCCGGGTCAGTCCAGCAATTCGTAACCACCTTACGTAATTGCACCATGACTCTCGTCCCAGCATCTAGTGCGTGCATCTCATGCACCGAGGTCATGCTGGTCTTAGTTCATTTTTGTTCCCACAAAAATAATCGTCCAGGGACAATTTTAGATTAATTATCTCATAATTAATCATGGATGTTATCATAGTAAACATGCTAATAATATGACAACACATTAATTTATCTTCCATAAATTAATAATATGTTCATAACATATTTAACATGAAATGATTGGCCCTAGGGCACAATCTCCAACATTTAGCTCCCTGGGAATGTGGGTGAAGGTGACTTTCATCTTTGCCTGTTCGATTAGCTTCTTAGCTTTTTCCACATATTGGAGTATCATTGGCTCCTTGGTGTCGTATTCCCCGTTCATCTGGTGAACCACTAGTTAGGAATCACTGCTACCTGCCAATGTTTTGGAGCCCATGTCTGCTGATAATTTGATGGCTCCGATCAGGGCATCATACTCTTCTTGGTTGTTTGTATTCAGAAAGGATATTTCAATTGATTGCTCGATAATGGAGCCATCTGGTGATTGTAACATGATTCCAGCTCCTCTATTGGTTTTCGACGCTGCTCCATCAATGTTAGCTTTCCACACCCATTCTGGCGGCTCGGATCCGGTCATCTCGGCTGCAAAATCTGCTAAAGTTTGGCCTTTGATGGCTTTCCTTGGTTCATACGAGATTCCGTATTGGCCAATTTCCATGGGCCAAGCCGATATTCTTCCTGCTACTAAAGTTTTGCTAATGAAGTATATTGGGCGTTGTTCGTCTTGTTCATCAAGGACTAAAGCTAAGCTGATGGCGTCATCAGTGGCACTCAAATAGACATAGATTGGTGAATCTCTTTTAGGGATTGCTAAAGTTGGTGGCGATGCCAAGTAGGTTTTAAGTTCTGTGAATGCTTGCTCACATTCGGGTGTCCATTTGAATTTTTGTTGGCTTTCAAGGTTTTGAAGAATGGAAGGCACTTATCTGATGACCTGGTTCAACACACAATTTACCGAATAAATACTTTATTGAATGTAAGAAGAATGAGGCACAAAGGCCAGTACATAATCCAAAGGATAGATGATGGTCGCCCATGGGGCGACCATGTCTGGAGCCTTAGAGGCATCTATGATGAGGTGCGAAGGTCAATACATAATCTGAAAATCTACAAACAGACAAACTGAAGAATAAAAGACTGAAAATCGAAGGAACAAAATGTAAATGATAGCAAATGGTCGCCTTCGAGGCATCCATGATGATGCCAATCTACCTTGCCATGAATCTATGCAAGGCGGCAATCCGGCCATTGAGGCGTTGAACTTCCTTCACCGTCTTTGGTGACTTCATTTCGAGGATGGCCTTGCACTGCTCTGGGTTGGCTTCCATTCCTCTGTGAGTAAGGATGAAACCTAAGAATTTCCCGTCATTGACTCCGAAAGCGCATTTGCTGGGATTCAGCTTCATTCCATAATGCCTCAGCTGCTTGAAGATTTCTGTCTGATCTTGAAGGTGGGAAGTGTTACCTTTTGTTTTGACAACCATGGCATCCACATAGACTTCCATGTTTCGACCTATGTTATCTTTCAAGAACATTTCCATCATCCTTTGGTAGGTCACGCCAACGTTCTTCAATCCGAAAGGCATGACCGTGTAGCAGTATGTACACATCTCAGTGATAATAGAAGTTTTGTCAGCGTCCATGGGGTTCATTTTAATTTGGTTGTAGCCACTGAAGGCTTCTAGGAAGCTCATGGTATGGTGCCCGCATGTTCCGTACACAAGTTTGTCAGTGTTAGGTGAAGTATACCTATCCTTGGGACAAACTTTATTTAAGTTTTTGAAATCCACATACATTCTCCATTTGCCATTAGATTTCTTGACTGAGACTGCGTTGGATAGCCTGCTTGGGTATTTGGTTTCTTGAATGAAACCAGTGGCCAATAGCTTCTCAACCTCTTCCTTTATTGCATCTTGCCTTTCCTGCCAAAATAGTCTCTTCTTCTGGATGACACCTGGGCAGCCATCCGTGTTGAGGTTGTGGCAGATCAGTTTGGGATCTATTTCTGGCATGTCTACAGGCGACCAAGCTAAAACGTCTACTGAATTTCTCAGTAGATCAATAAGGGCATGCTTGGTTTCTTCGTCAAGAGCTGAGTTGATTTGCACAATCTTTTCAGTTCGTGGAAAAAGCTCGATTACCTCTAGGTCACCCATTGGTGTGGGTCTTTGCAAGTTCAATTCGTCATGGAAATCCTCTATTTCACAATTTAGGACTTCTGCACTTGGAAAGATAGCTTCTCCTTCTTCTATTGGAACGAGTTTCTTTATGGCTCCCAAGATTAGGGCATAGCATTGTCTGGTGACTTTTTGGTTGGCTTTCACTTGCCCCACTCCTTCTGGGGTTGGGAATTTCATGCTAAGGTGCGTCGTAGATATCACAGCCCTTGCAACATTGAGGGATGGCCGTCCCAAAAGCGCATTGTACGTCGAGGGGGCGTCAACCACAAGAAAGTGCATAGTGAGGCTTCTTGTTTTAGTTCATTCTCCAAGTGTCATCAGCAAACTAACCTTTTCCATGGGGTAATTTGATCACCAGTGAAGCCAGTGAGACTCTGGTCATGTGGCTCCAAGTCTGTTACTCAGAGCTTGAGGCGGTCGAAGCAGGGTTTGAATAATACGTTTGTGGATGATCCTTGGTCCACCAGAATTCTTTCTACCATGATGACCATGGGGTCATCATACTGTAGATTGACATTCTGCATCTTTTTGTCTATGAAGATGATTGGCTCTGCCGATTCCTCTTGGTGTGGATTAGAGTAATCCAGTTTCAGGACGGACCGTGAAATTCTGCTTTTCTTGTGTGGTCGCCCTCCATTATCTTTCTCGATTCCTCATGAGATGACATGAATAACTACAGTTGGTGGGGCATCCTTTTGGGGTCTTTGCTCCGCTCCATCATCTGGTCTCTGTCTTTTCCTGTCATCGTGGCAGGGTTTATCCCACTCATCCCTCCCCCTGGTTTTGTTTTCTTTTTTAATGAACTTAGACAATAGACGTCTTCCTTGAATCAAGTCCTCACTGTCACCTTTGAGTGTGATGCATTCGTCAGTAGTATGAGCTTCGCCATCGTGGTATCTGCACAACTTAGAAGAGTCTACGTTCCTTCCTGGCTTTCTTGGTCGTAGTTGTTTTTTGGGTAGCAAGTCAGTATGCTTAATTTCTTCAAATATTGGTTTGGGGATGATCGTCAGGATGGTGTATACCTGATGGCGGCCACGTGGAGGCGACCTTGGCCTTCTTCGAGTGTCTCCTTCATTTCGTTGGTAGTCCCTTCGCCTACTGGGGCCACCTTATCTATCCTTCTTGTTGTCCCGCTCTGAGTCAGCGAAACGTCTTCACGGTGTTTGGTCTAAATCCTCCTTCATGATGAACTCTTCAATTTGAGCCAAGAGGCTGCTCAAATCTCATGGAGCATTGTACTGGAGCTCCCTTTTTGGATGGTCAGGTCTCATTCTGGCTAGGAATGAGTGGATGGCATTTTTTTCATCTAAGTCTTTGATGGTTATCATGACTTTGTTAAACCTGGCAAGGAAATCCCTTAGAGATTCCCCCTTTTCTTATCGTATGTCATTGAGAATCGCCATGGGTTGTTTGTAGACTTTGCTTGAGGCAAAGCGTTTTAGGAAAAGTTCCTCCAGGTCTTTGAAAGAGTGGACTGATCCAGCTGGAATCTTAGCAAACCAATCTAGGGCTGGTCCCTACAGTGTTCCTGGAAATAACTTGCACCGTTGAGCGTCTCGTAAGTTTGATATTTGCATGGCAGCCTTGGAACTCCTTAGGTGGTCCTCTGGATCCTTTTCCTCGTTGTAGTGATCTAATTTGTAAGGCATCTTGTAGTTGGTGTCCATTTGTACTGCCTATATTTGAGGTGCCAAACATCCATCTGTTGGGGCTACCAATCCAGTTTCTGCTGTTGTTGGGACAGTTGGTTGCATTGGATTATACCAACCAGAGGGTGTTTCTTATTGTTGGGCGCCCATTGGGGGATACATGGGGTAACCGCCGTAACCATAGCAAGTGTCTGGTGGAGCCCATCCGTAGTAAGCATATGGTTGATTAGGAGGGTATTGGTTGATGATGTTGGAAGGACCAACTCCTTCCATTCCTGGCTATGTTGGAGCCTGATTCTGCTTTTCCAGGTTAACAGCTCCAGCCTGTTTTTCATTAACCAAGGGGGGGTATCCAGGTCTACAATCATTGCTTTCCCTTTATCTTGGGATGGGGTTATGTTTTTCCCAGTAAAGCAGTCTTGGAATTGTTGTTGTAAAGCGGCAATATCCAAGCCTATGAAAGCATCGAAGGCTGCGAAGACATCTTCTTGTGTTGCGGAAGGAATTCTGGCTACGTTAGGTGGGGGTGGCAGCTTTGATGCGTTGTTCGGGTGGGCACCCATGGGAGGAGGTGTGGCCGCCTAAGGTATGTTGATAAAGTTTGGAGCATTGGCTCCACTTGGTTGATTAACGGAGCCTCTAGGAGTAGCTTCCATTTTATTCTCATTGGGAGATTCGTCCATGACCCTTGCTGGTTCAATGATTTCAACAGTTGAGTTAGTGTAAATAAACAAACCCTAACTTTGGACGACCATGCTCAATAATTAGCAATTCAAACGAATGGATTGTGATGCAACAACACAACCGAGATGCATGAATGGATTCAAACAATAAGCATATGAATAAATCGCATGCGAGTAAACACATTAATAAATTGGAGTAAATATGCTAGCAAGGTATGCATATAATGTTGGAGATTGTGCCCTAGGGCCAATCATTTTATAGATATGTTGTGAACATATCAATTAATTTATGGAGATAAATTAATGGTTATCATATTATTAGCATGTTTACTATGATAACAGTTCGTGATTAATTATGAGATAATTAATCTAAATCTGTCCCTGGTCGCTCATTCAAGTGGGAATTTGCAATGAACATAGAGATGCATGCACCAGATGCTGGGACGAGAGTCATGGAGCAATTACGTAAGGGGTTACGAGTTGCTGGACTAACCCGGAGAGTCCTGCATCGGTTTAGTCATCAGCTTGCCTCTCCTCTACGCCTGTCACGACGCCTTAGACCTGAGGTCATCATTATTCCGGCGTTGCAGTTGTCAGACTTTGGCTTAGTCTAACGTTGCCCGTAACAGGGTAACCATAAGGGCTAAGTACGGGTTTGGTTGATTGCCGTGCTGAGGAATGTGGATTGGCCAAGACGGGATTTTGTCCCTCGTTACATGAGAGATATCTAACTGGCGCCCTCGATGAGTCTGTCCAAGGAAATGTGTGGCCACGCTGGTAAATGGGACTTACTCAGGAAATCGAGAAAGTTGAGGTTTGGATTATGGATGACTTTCCTGTGCCTAATCCATGACCAAGATATCGTGTGACAATAGGGTCTTTGACAAGGTGGTACTAAGGTTAAGTCGGTTTTGGTAAAAACGATAACTCACGTGTTTTGGGTAGTCGTGATGGCTTGCTAGAGTCCGCTCTCGACTTGTGAGTCATGAGATGACTCACTGCCAACTCCACGTGGGGCCTGCTGGGTCACACACGAGCAGGAAGCAGATGCCAAGCTGGGACACGAGTTAACCCTAATTCGTGGGTCACATTTGTGACACCATTTAATACATAACTAATTGTGAGACATGAAGTCTTGTCTTAAATAAATTATCTACAGATATATGATATTTAGATTTGTGAGACAAATTTAAATATATATATATGATAATTGTTGAATAGATAATTGGATTAGGCTATTTACAATTACATTCCTATTTATAATATTAGGGGAATTATAAATTAAATAATATTCCTTAGAGTTAGGAAATTATTGATTTATTAAATTCACTAATATTAGGATTAAATAGGATGAGGTTGGCGCCTCATATTTATCTAGGATTTAATTAATAAAAATGTTTTATTAATTAAAGTCATGGCTTGAAATTTGAAAATCAAATAGATTTGATCTAGATTTCAAATGGATGAATTAAAAATATTAAAGTAATATTTTGATTCATGATTTATAGGGCAAGTCGAAAATTCCTAGTCTAATTGGATTTAAAATATTAATATTTTAATTCAATAAACTAGAGTTTGAGATTTGGTGAGATTGACTTAAAGATATTATGGTAATTCTTTAAATCAATATTGTTGGAAATTAACAAATTAGTTATAACTTCCTAAGAGTTAGTTAGTTATTTTGATTTATTAAATTCCAACAAATTAAGGAGGGTAGATGGCGCATGGCTTGAGAGAGATCTTGGAAGATTTGATCTTCCAAATTGATTCTCCAAGATTGCATTTTGATTCCAATTTTAATATTAAGGTAATATTTTAAATGGGAATTCAAGTCATATAGTTATGATATAAAGATATCATAATCTTATGGTTTGATAATTATATGATTTTAGGGTTTCCTAAATTATAATTATCAAAGTCCCCAAACCCTATAAATAGGAGCCTAAAGTCGACATTCATATAGACAACACAAGAATTGGATTCTTGAGTAAGAGACTTAGAGAAGAATTGGATTCTTTGATAAGTGAGATCACAAAAGGGTGAGAGCCTCATGCACATTAGAAAAGTCGACTTAGCCTAAATTCTTCACAAGGAAAATTCGATTTTGCCTTGGTGAGGAGAGAGAAAGAAAACGGAATCTTGCTTTCCTAGAGAGAGAAAGTGGCGCACAATATTAAAGAGTTTAGTATTATGTGAGAAGGTTGTGTGGGATCAAGAACAAGATTCTTGATCAAGGCGCCTTACAGTTCTTGACAATTCAAGAAGAGTTCTTGAATTAAAGAACACCGTAGATAAAGGTTCCGGATTCACTTGGAGAAGTGAAGGAGGCTAGCACCTAGGCATCTCCGAAACTGTTCGTGTGGATTACCGGCGGAGGAAGGACGCGTCACGTGGAGTTCTAGGAAATGCCCCGTTCAACTAAACCGATTGAAACTCGTGAGGTATACCACTAACCAAAAGTTTTAAATTCAGCTAGCGGATCCGTTCGGGAATTCTAGGACCTAGGCGTTTAAAATTTTAATTTACAGTTTTTGCTTCCGTTGCCTTAGGCGCCTTGAATTCCCAACAGTGGTATCAGAGCCAGGCTAGTTCTTGAATTTAAAACTGTTTGTTTGTACATGAGATGTATGATGTATGTGTGTTTACCGCTTTCAATCACTGTTTTAGTTTTACAAAATTCACCGATCAATTTTGGTTTAAAAGTCGATTTTATTATCTAAGGTGCAAAATTATGTATGAGATACATAAAGAAATCAATGAGATTGATTTGGATAATTTTCTTGAATTATAAGGCTAAAATCGAAAATCTTTATATAATTATAATTAAAAGTGTTTTAGTTATAATATTATAAAGGTGGCTGAAATTTATTAAAATTTGGAATTTTATAAATTTTGGGGATCAATAATTCGAATTCTTGAATGAGATTCTTGAATTCTATGATTATTGATAATAGGCCTGAATTTCAAGAGAGGCATGTTAAAATTGCACAACCCTAAATTAAACACAATTTTAAAAGGATTTTTAAATATGTGTGTAAGTTACCGTGTTTGATATAATTATATGAATTGTTCATATTTGAATTGTGTGGTGTTGGATATGGCTCTAGGAGGTTTATTTCGGTAAATACGGCCTGCGTGTCGTCTCCCTCTACTCTGGTGTAAAATTTACTTTCTGTTTATACCTCAATGTAACTGGGGTTTATTCACGTGTAATTTTATTTTTCCTTTTAGAAAGGTTCTCTCATTGGCTTGGGAGAATTCTAGGGTAGATGGGCCATATCTAAACACGGTGTATGCTTTTACATTTAGTTCTATGTGATGCGCTAGATGTATGTTTAGGGTGCGAAACTTTAACATGCTATTTATATATATCGTGCTACAACCACGTATACGATACGAGCGTGGGATTTTGTATACGATAAAATCCGGGCACATGTTTATATGTATGAGATACATGGGGTAATAAACATGTGGCATGACTCGTTTAATTTTAAAAGAAGTTTTAAGATTAAACTATAAAACAGAACAATTTTAATAATTAAAAATCAAACCCTTTTAGAGAATCTTAAGTTTTTAATGCCATCGCTAAAACACCCTGTCAAAATCTTGTTCATCGTGGAGCGGTGATCGCCTCCGCGACACGTATCTGCCTTGACCTTGAGGAGACACGGGTGAATGGGAGTTTCAACATGACGCCCATTGAAATCTTGGCTCTTTGAAAGCGGTGATCGCCTCCACGACACGTATTGCAGTTGGACCTTGATGATATCGGGTTGGGCTTCGGCCTCGTTGTTTTGAATCTAGTCATTCACATGTTTTACCGTGTGACTTAATGGGGTTATCAAAACGGTTTTGGACCTCAAGGCATTAGATGGGATAAACATGCAATAATAAGTATCATGAGATGATACAATCCCATAAGGATCTAAGAGTCACATGGAGATGTGATTGGGAAGGAGTTACCTACCTAAATAACCAAACGGTGCATGATCGTCTCCGCGACGGTCAACTTTGGTGAAATATGGGTCTTAGCCACCAATAATAAATTTCACTGGGTTTTATAAAATGGTGGATGTATATTTTACCTACTAATTAAACTTTTCATATCTAAATAGTAGAATCAATGGCAACAAATAATAGTTCATCTCTATCACTGCGATCTGTCCTTGAGAAGGACAAGTTGTCTAGGACAAAATTCCTTAACTGGTATCGTAATTGAGAAATGTTCTCAACCCAACGATGGAAGCTGCTGACTTCCTAGATTGGTTTTGTAATATGAGATTTGCTCTCACCCAAACAAGGAAATTTTGTGTCCTAGAAATCCCTCCCCTGAAGAGCATGCCAAGGACGTGCCAAGAGCATAGAGAATTGCTTGGAGAAGCACTTCAATGACTCTGTGGACGTCACTTGCCTTGATGCTAGCCACAATAGTTCAAGAGTTGAACAAGGGAATATTGTCGGCAGTTGAGATGGTCACACATCTCAAGGAAACGTTCCAGAATCAGGGGAAAGGGAAGGGCAAAGGAAAGAGGAAAGGAGACGCCGAGTTTGGTGAGACCAAGCCAGCGGCTGAGCCTAACCCACTACCTGCCAAGAAGGCAAGGCTTTCAAAGGATGCAATTTGCCTTTTGAGAAATTGCAAATTGTATTTGGATGATCAAAAGAATAAAAGGAGATGAGATCTTTACTTCTGATATCTTCGTTATAGACGTTCACTTGTCTACTATAACCGCTTGTGTATTAGATACAGCATGTGGTTTTCACATTTGATGTGAAGGGTCTTAGAGACAGTAGAAAGCTGGACAGAAGCGAGATGGACCTACGAGCGGGCAATAGAGCAAGGGTTGCTGCTGTTGCTGTAGGAACATGCGAGCTTGTTTCGCCCTCTGGGCTTATCTTATTGTTATCATGTACCTTCTTTAAAGTTTAAACAATGCTTCACTTTCTTATTTGATAAGGAAGGTTTTGCATGTGTTAACTGAAAAAGAATGGTGTTCAATTCATAAAGATGATGTTTATTTGCTTATGGTGATTTGCAAGATAAACATTGCATCTTGAAATTTGAATGTTAGCACGATAACAATATCTATAAAATTGATACAAAAAGGATTGAGATTAGCGGATCTAATCCTATATACCTTTGGCATTGTCGTTTAAGCCATATAAACGAGAAACGCCTAGAGAAGCTCCATAGAGATGGACTTCTAAGGTCATTTGATTTTGAATCATATGATGCTTGCGAATCTCGCTTACTCAGAAAGATGACAAAGGTGCTTTTCACTGGCCACAGTGAAAGGGCATCGAACTTATTGGGGATCATACATAGTGATGTATGTGGACCCATGAGTACCCAAGCTGAAGGTGGTTACTCTTACTAGCTGCTTCAATAGGTTTGACTTGGGCTACCTATTAAAGCATAAGTCGGAGTCTTTTGAAATAGAGATTTCAAAGTGAAGTAGAGAACTAACTTGCCAAGAAAATCAAAGTCCTTCGATCCGATCGAAGAAGACGAGTATTTGAGTCAAGAATTTGTTGATCATCTTAGAAGCTTTGAGATGGTCTCACAACTTACCCCTTCTGAAACCCCATAGGGATGGTGTTTCCGAGAGGAGGAATCGAACTCTATTTGATATGGTTCGATCTATGATGAGTCAAACTGATCTTCCGCGATCCTTTTGAGGATATGCTTTAGAAGCTGCCGTGTTCACACTAAACCGTGTTCCGTCTAAGGCAGTTGAGAAGACACCATATGAGATATGGATGGGAGGAGTCCCATAGTGTCTTATCTCAAATTTGGGGGTGTGAAGTTTACGTTAAGCAAACGATAAACTATCTCCCAAAAGGTGCTTGTAGGGTACCCCAAGGAAACGAGGGGATACTATGTTTACTGCCCATCTGACAACAAAGAGTTTGTAGTCAGAAGTTGATCTTCTTAAAGAAGGATCTTGTTTCCAAAAGAAACAGTGGGAGTAAGGTAGATCTTGAAGGAGTTCAAGATCCACAAAGCACTTCAGAGGCGCAGACGGAAACTAGAGAAGAACCACAAGGTGTTGTGGAAGCTCCTCTAATAACACAAGGACAACGAAGTTCGGATAGAACACGTTTTCAACCACAAAGATGTGGATCTTTGGTGACTGAAAACAGGGATGTGTTGCTCATAGAGCGTGGTGAGCCTACCACCTATCAAGAAGCTATCATCCCAACTCTGAGAAATGGGTTGAAGCCATGAAGGCTAAAGATATAGTCCATGTATGACAACAAGGTATGGACCTTGGTCGCTTCACCCGAAGGGGTAAAACTCATAGGGTGCAAGTGGGTTTTCAAGGAGACAACAGACATGGATGGCAATGTCAACGTCTTCAAGGCTAGGACAGTTGCAAAGGGTTTTATGCAACGTCATGGTATTGACTGAGACGAAACCTTTTCCCCTATTGCAATGGCCAAGACCATCAGGATCCTGCTTGCCATAGTCGCATATTATGACTATGAGATATGGCAAAATGGGTGTGAAAACAGCATTCCTTAGAGGAAGGCTGCCCAAGGATGTGTGCGACACAACCTGAGCGGTTTTAATGTCCAGAGGAACCAGTAAAGGTGTGCAAGCTTTGGAAATCCATTTATGGATTGAAGCAAGCATTACGGAGTTGGAATCATCGTTTTGATGAGGTAGTCAAAGGGGTTTGGCTTCCTACAAAACACTGACGAGTCTTGTGTTTACAAGAAGGTTAGTGGGAGCACAATTGTGTTCTTGGTGCTATATGTCAATGACATATTGCGCATTGGAAATAACGTTCCAACCTTAGAGATTGTGAATCTTGGTTTGGAAATCTTTTTCAATGAAGGACATAGAAGCTGCCTATATTCTAGGCATTAAGATCTATGGAGATAGATCTTGTAGGCTTCTTGGATTGAGTCAGAGTACGGACTTGGATGAGGTACTGAAGGGGTTCAGTATGCAAGACTCCAAGAGGAATTCATGGCGATGAATCAAGGATTGTCCCTGAGCAAGAATCAGTGTCCCAAGACACTTGATGAGCGAGGGCGCATGAGTGGCATCCCTTATGCTTCGGCAATAGGATCCATCATGCTGTGTGCTCGACCCGATGTGTCGTTTGCCCTGAGCGTGACAAGCCGGTTCCAACGAGACCCTGGTGAGTATCATTGGACCGCTGTCATAAGCATCCTTGAGTACTTAGGAAGAACTAAGGATGAAATCTTGGATTATGGTGGAATAAATGTGTAAGGGGTTACACAGGTGCCCGTTTTTCAAAACCTACCAAGATGAATCACAGTATGGATACGTGTTTCTCCTGAACGGTAGCATCGTGAGTTGGAAAGAGTTCCAAGCGGAGCACGATTGCTAATTCTACAACAAAGGGTTGGTCGCGTGGAGACGCAGACCGTAAAACTAATGTCTGAGGTGTGATTGGTGGTCACCCTGTGGAGACAGGAAGACACCAAATGGGATTGGATCCTCACTGATGTTCCGACAGTGATATATGTATGCACATATATACACTCAGACATGATCACCTAGAGATGGTGATAACAAGATATGTTAAGGTAGCAGACGAGGATGATGTTGTCGATCCTCTTATGACAATGTTAGGAACAGTAATGTCATATGGAGATCCCTAGCACAGGTCTTACATGGGCATCATGTAATGTCAGATGGAGATTAGACACATTAATGGATGTTCCTAGAGTAGGAACATTTGGATTAATCATTGTACCTAGTGCAAGTGGGAGTTTGTTTGAGATTGTGCCCTAGGGCCAATCATTTTATAGATATGTTGTGAACATATCAATTAATTTATGGAGATAAATTAATGGTTATCATATTATTAGCATGTTTACTATGATAACAGTCTGTGATTAATTATGAGATAATTAATCTAAATCTGTCCCTGGTCGCTCATTCAAGTGGGAATTTGAAATGAACTAAGACCAGCATGACCTCGGTGCATAGAGATGCATGCACTAGATGCTGGGACGAGAGTCATGGTGCAATTACGTAAGGGGTTACGAGTTGCTGGACTGACCCGGAGAGTCCTGCATGGGTTTAGTCATCAGCTTGCCTCTCCTGTATGCCTGTCACAACGCCTTAGACCTGAGGTCATCATTATTCCGGCATTGCAGTTGTCAGACTTTGGCTTAGTCTAACGTTGCCCGTAACAGGGTAGCCATAAGGGCTAAGTACGGGTTTGGTTGATTGCCGTGCTGAGGAATGTGGATTGGCCAAGATGGGATTTGTCCCTCGTTACATTAGAGATATCTAACTGGCGCCCTCAATGAGTCTGTCCAAGGAAATGCGTGGCCACGCTGGTAAATGGGACTTACTCAGGAAATCGAGAAAGTTGAGGTTTGGATTATGGATGACTTTCCTTAGCCTAATCCATGACCAAGATATCGTGTGACAATAGGGTCTTTGACAAGGTGGTACTAAGGTTAAGTCGGTTTTGGTAAAAACGATAACTCACGTGTTTTGGGTAGTCGTGATGGCTTGCTAGAGTCCGCTCACGACTTGTAGGTCATGGAGATGACCTGCTGCCAACTCCACGTGGGGACTGCTGGGTCACACATGAGCAGGAACAGGACACCGTTTAAAAGGGACACGAATTAGGGTTAATTCGTGGGTCACTCCGGTGGCACGATTTAAGACAAAGAGGAAATGTCTGGGACATTAGGTCTTGCCTTAATTGATCTACAGTTGTGAAGTATTTAAATTTGTGGGACAAATTTAAATATAATAATTGTTAAATGATTAATGGGGATTAATTATTTACAATTAAAATATTAGGGAAAAATAATTCAGATAAGGTTCCTAAAAGTTAGGAAATTATTGAATTATAAAATTCCCCAATATATATATAAGAGGGTGGCGCCTCTTTTGGTGATTTAAGGTTAATAAAATTGTTTTATTAATTTAAATAATAATTTGAATTCAAAATATTTGATGGAGATATCAAAAGATTTGAATTCAAATAGATTTGGTGAGATCTCTAATCAGGATCTTTGGAGAATCATGACTTCCTAAGAGTTAGGAAGGTTTTTGATTTATAAAATTCCAAAGAATTATTTACGGCATATGGCGCCATCTTTGAGAATCTTTTGGGGAGATTTGATCTCTCATTTGATTCTCTAAGATTAAGATTTGAATTTAAATTTAATATTATGGTAATATTATAATTTGAAATTCAAGTCATGAAGCCATAATGTTATGCTTATAGAATTATAATAATGCTCTGAATATAATTATATATATAGCCTAGGGCTAGGCGCCTAGGGCTTATGGTTATGAGAGAATTCATTTGTGCAATTTTCATCCTCCTTGTTGAGAGAGATAAAAATCGCCTCCTTCAAAACCCTAGCTTCCAAGTGAGGAAAATTTTGGTTCTCAAGAGTTGAGAGGGAAAAGTCGAGTTTGCCTAAGGAGTTAGGAAATTCGATTTGAGGTTGCCAAAAATTAGGGTTTGTGTGAGAAGGAAAGACAAGAAGGAGTTCTTGTGGGGAATTCTCCATTGCGCCACTTTTGGATTTTGAATCAAGAAGGAGTTCTTGAGTTCAAATACACTGTAGATTGGTCCCTAGTTCTTTTGGAGAAAAGAACTGAAGGCTAGCACCTTGGTGCCCGAAGAAACTGTTCGTGTGGATCACCGGCAGAGGGAGAACGGTTAGAGTGGGCTCCTTGCACACGCCTTGTTCAACCAACCGATTGAAACTCGTGAGGTATACCACTATCTTAACAAGTTTTAAATTCAACTAGCAGATTCGTTCGGGAATTTTAGGACCTGGCGTGTTTTATTTTAATTTTTATTTTTGCTTCCGCTGCGTTAGGCGCCTAGAATTCCCAACATATAAACCCTAGGTAACTAGTTTGGGCAGCCATTAAAAATTGACTTAAAATACCACTTGTATGAGAGCCATGGATGAGCATACATATTGAGTTCAAACAATTGGTGAAACAATTAACCAACGAAAGTGCACGAATCATGTGTATATAATGATGCGAGTTAACATGTGAGCAGACTTGTTAATGAAGTATGCAGATTAACCCTAGAGGATGGTTGTCCATGGGGCGACCATCCTTCTAATCATGAAGCATAGATGAAGTTTTGAACAAAAAGCACATATTAGTTTATGAACCTAGTGACTATGACGATTGCATGTTTGACAACCATGGGTGGAAACATTTATACATGCAAAAATCATAGGAAAACTTAAACGATTAGTCATACAAATTTGAAGCGGTAGAGTAAAGTTGGGAAGAAGAAATTCAGTCCCCACAGACAGCGCCAGTGATGAACTAAGTTCTGGCCCGAGGGGCTTTACCTGGTTCAGTGAGGAATTCGGGTAGCGACTTCCTGCAAAACAAAGAACAGTGGGGGTGCTGCCCCACGATACTCCTCCAATGCTTAAGTTAGCAATCAGTATTGGAGAGTAATCAGTTTAGACTAAGTAGAATGTGTTGCCTTGATTGAGCCTGCCTGAGCCTTTTTATAATGCGGGCGGCCATAGGCAGGTTTGATATTTATGGGATTTGGTTTCGCACTAATTCTAGGAGAATCAATTTAGTGTTGACGATATCTCTTGGAGATATGTAGGCGAATCTTTGCTGAAATCCTTTATTTCCGAAGGCGGAATTACATGAATGACTTGCTTTTATTCGAGGTTTTCTTTATGGCAAGACTTGGGCGGCCATGCCCTTGTGTAGGGCATGGCTTGGACGACTATGCCCTAGTGTAGGGCATGGTCGCCACCATTCCCTAATGTAGGGCATGGCTTGGGTGGCCATGCCCTAGTGTTGGGCATGGACGCCACCATGCCCTAGTGTAGGGCATGGTTGGGCGGCCATGCCCCAGTTGTGGGCATGGCATGCTCTTGTTTAGGGCATGGTGGTGGGGCCCGTAGTCTTGTTTCTCTTTATATTATCAACATCCTTTAGTGAGGTAATTGCGGGTGAGATCGCTGAAGCAGAGAAAATGAAATACACAGTCGTTGCAGAAAGATTCATACATACATACATACATTCATATTACATAACATTGCGAATTCATACAAAAGGGTCTTCGCTGACCAATTGGTTATGTCACGACCCCCTAACAGAATCTGTGACCGGCACGAACCACAAGGGAGAACCCTATGGCCCGTAAGCCTAACACATGCATTCGTATCAAAATTTCTAAATTCCACTCCAACAAAATTTACAATCATCGCTGATGATTTCAATCTTTCATAAAAATAAACCTAACATTTCCCTGACTATAAATCTAGCGGAGCACAACTAGAGTCAAGTACAAATTCAAATGATTTAATATCATATGATGAGCTAAAAATACCCACACGAACAAATGTGTGGGACTCGAAGAGGGTCACTCGATCTAGGCAGCACTAAAACATCATTCCTGCAAACCTGAAACTGAAAATGTAAACAACAACGGGGTGAGTCAAGGGACTCAGTGAGTAATCCAATCTATCCTAGTCGTGGAGGGCAAGGTAACCTCACTAGTTTTTAAAAAAAAGAAATAATGCACACATGAAGTACACTTACACATCGGATCAAATATTGCACTAACTTATCTCACCATTACTTTCCATAGTCAGCCATTACATATACAAATCTCACGATAAGATTCACAAACAAATAATCACATATATGCATGTCTACTCGTAGCACAGTCAAAACTATTCAGCCTGGGACCCGTGCCCATGTCACAGTCAAAGCTATTCAGCCTGGGACCCGTGCACATGTCACAGTCAAAGCTATTCGGCCTGGGACCCGTGCCCATGTCACAGTCAAAGCTATTCAGCCTGGGACCCGTGCCCATGTCACAGTCAAAGC
>QANZ01027863.1:71002-96824 GCA_003254925.1 Chamaecrista fasciculata | reverse complement strand
TTTTTTTTTTTTTTTTTCAAACAATGAGTTTGTTTAGTTCTGCTATGTTATTTTGTGTTCTTTTGTCAAAAGGATACCTTATCTTCCTTTCTCATTTTCCCTTCCTCCCTTTAGTACATTTTTTTTCATTAAAGAAATTTTAAAGGAATTCCAAAGGATATATATATTATGAAAGTTATAATCAAACTTGCTTAGGAAATTTGCTGATTTGTTCTTAGGTAATTTGTTTTTTAATGGAATCTTTACTGGAAAAAAAATTATATTTGGTATTTGCTTTGCTAGGTTACTAAATGCTGGTTTGAAGGGTACAATGACCCAGCCAACAGTGATACTTGCAACTGCGAGTTATGATCACACCATTCGGTTTTGGGAGGCCAAAAGTGGCCGGTGCTATCGAACTATCCAATATCCAGATTCGGTTTGTCCATAATTCTTTTTTCATATTGCGTATAATCTCATCTTGTATGTGACAAAAACATACTTAGGTTTTACTACTTTGTAAAGAAGAATATTTCTGATGCTTTTAAGATCATCTTGTTGCTGATTTTTCCATATCTGATTTGTGCAGCAAGTCAATCGGCTAGAAATAACCCCAGACAAACGTTACCTGGCTGCAGCTGGTAATCCTCACATACGATTATTTGATGTTAACTCAAATAGCACTCAACCAGTATGTCTTTTCAACTGATACAATCACTTCAGAATCAAAGTTCTATATGGTTCTATAGCTTTCTGTTTGTAATTGTGTGGCAGGTAATGAGCTATGATTCACATACTAATAATGTAATGGCGGTGGGGTTCCAATGTGATGGAAATTGGATGTATTCAGGTTCAGAAGATGGGACGGTTAAGATTTGGGATTTGAGGTAAAGCAGTTCTGATCTCTCCTATATGTATAATTATGAAGTATCAGTTCATTCCCTTAATGTTTGCTAGTACTGGGCTTGATTATATTATGAAAAATGAATGTAGGGCACCTGGTTGTCAGCGAGAATATGAAAGCCGTGCAGCTGTGAATACTGTTGTGCTACATCCAAATCAGGTTATGTTTAAGCATTTCCTACTACAATTGAAGGTGTATCTAGCCTTCTAATATTTTCAGGTCATCTACACCAGTTATTTGCACGTTAATTAATTGTTGTTGCAGCAGCTCTTAATAAGTTTAGATTGGTCTACTCCTGCTCACAAAATATCAAGCTACAAAGAATAAAAATTATAATATAATGGTTGGACTGGCTTTTAAACAGAATCGGAGTCTGGGTAAAACATCATCTGATATCTGCTTAAATATTTTTCTATTAGCATTGGGGTGGATGGCTTACATGAATTGACTGATTAAACATGGTATAATAGGCTATTGTTTTTCTTTAAATTTTAAAGCATTCATTTAGCTACCTTAAGATTGTGAAGTTGTCTGTTATTGGATGTTGATCTATTGCTTGATGTTCTGATCGCTTGAAATGTGATTGATTGTGATCAGTGTCTGCTGTAGCATACTTTCGCTGGGCTTATGTTTGTGTCATTGCATTCTGTCAAAATTTGTGTATTTAATGTTCTCCATTCATTACGGTCTCTCTGATTTAACATTGTCCATTTATGCTTACATGAGATTGCATTTCTCAGATTTTTACTTTGCTGTTTTCAATTATGTATTTATCTAGCAGACTGAACTAATATCTGGTGATCAAAATGGTAATATTCGTGTGTGGGACTTGACAGCAAACTCATGCAGCTGTGAATTGGTATGTCTTTTTTTTTTTTTTTTTTCTAAAATGTTGGATCTTTTCATTTATATGATATATTTTGTAATGAAATATTTTAATATTAAACTTGTAGCTTTCAAATGTGAGTGTTGCAAACACATGCTGCTATCACTTTGACCTCACATGTGCTATTACTTACTGTTACCTTGCTTCACCGGGATATCTTTTTCTACTGTTTAAAAAGTTGTTTGAAGTTTCTATTAGTTGTACCACTTGATGAAATGCCATATAGCACTCTATTTTATGATTGGGTATATTGTTTTCATTGAATTTAGCCATATCATTTTCCTCTTTTATCTAATGAAAAAAAATAAAAAAGAAAAATTGTACCCTCTACATCTTTGGCTAACAAAATATATGGATGAAACATTATGATTAAGCTACTGGGAAAATGTAGGTACCGGAGGTGGATACAGCTGTGCGCTCTTTAACAGTAATGTGGGATGGGAGCTTGGTTGTTGCAGCAAATAATCATGGGACATGTTATGTATGGCGCCTGTTGCGAGGAACTCAGGTTGTGTCCTTATACATATGACATAGATGTTATCCACTTTATCTTGTATCATACTTCACTCATTTTCCTTTTGGAATTTACCTTTCACACAGACAATGACAAACTTTGAGCCACTTCATAAGCTGCAAGCACACAAGGGCTACATTCTCAAATGTCTTCTTTCACCTGAATTCTGTGAACCCCACAGGTTATACAGATTGATTATTTGTTAGGTTTTTCCATTTGTTCCTCAACTAGTTAAATTCTGACTTAGTAGTGCATCATCAGTGCAACCATAAAGTGCAAGTTTTTAAACATATTTAAATTTAGAAATATTGATGCTTTTGGTAAATATTTAAATTTAGAAATATTGAACATTCAGAAGAGTACAGAATTATTACTGGCTTGGTTTCTTAGAACTCTGCTCATGTATGACGGATAGCAGTTCTGATATATGTGATTGATCATCATGTGGCCAAGAGACAAGCTTACCTGTCCAGGCTTGATAGTAGGACTCTCTCCATTTTTGATATACCTAGATAGTTGATAGTACTACGGCAAGATGGTATTGAAATTTTTGCTGGCATTATTCTTGCTAGGTACTTGGCTACTGCCTCTTCTGATCATACTGTCAAGATATGGAATGTTGATGGTTTTACACTAGAGAAGACATTGATAGGTAGTTCCCAAAGTCACGTGCATATCTAGTGCTTTTTTACTTTCTGTGCTTTCTCGGAAGCAAAATATGGTTACCCTTTGTGTGTGTGGTTGTGCTTCCCAGGTCACCAGCGCTGGGTTTGGGACTGTGTCTTCTCTGTGGATGGTGCCTACCTTATTACAGGTACAGAATAAATTCTGGATGATGGAAAACACTGGTTGTTTGTGGCCTTCCTAAGCCAAAATTGAATCCTTCAATTCTCGGAGGAAAAAAAAAAATTCCGAACCTTTTCCATCTCCACAAGATAGTCCTTATACTGTAAATTGTCAATTTGGTATTTCAACCGTTTTTGTACCGAGTACAGAAAACAGATTTGGTCATAGAATGTAGTAAAACGCTGTGATTGCATCTATGTTCTTTAAAGTCAATATTATCTTTGTTATTGCAGCTTCATCTGACACTACAGCTAGGCTTTGGTCTATGTCAACTGGTGAAGATATTAGGGTTTACCAAGGTCATCACAAAGCTACAATTTGCTGTGCGTTACATGATGGGGCTGAACCCACAACATCCTGATTCCTGATGTAAACATGTTCACAGTCCCTTTTGTATTTTTTTTCTTTATCATATGTATCTTTTTTGTGAATAATAAGGCTGTTGTTTGAAGATAGGCGATCAGGGAGGTTGTTTTATGACTTGTTATGATTGGTCTTTGGAATTTGTTTGGGTTGTCAATTTGATCTTCGAGATTTTGATGGAGATTAGTCTATCAATTTTCTGATAAAGGGAAAAATTGGTTTAGCGAAACGTGGCATTTTTATTAATTGGGGATCTGATAAATTAATATTGAAAATAAAAAAATGGAAGTCAATATATGAAACTCATTTGAAAAGAANTACATAATATTCTATATAAGATAAACTTAAATCTCACCCGTGGAAATCCACGGGGTTAAAACTAGTTATTTTAAATGCAAGAAATGAGGAACTCCTTTTTTTTTGGTCCTTTCGGAAGAAAAATGTCAAAAATGGGAATTCGTTCTTTTCTGAACAAACAACTCATTTTTTATAATAAGAACAATTTTATTTCTGCCTCCCGCAAAATCCAAAAAATATGACATTTCATATGTTACGCTATAGTTCATTTTTTCTTTGGCAATCCCTCAAATAATTTGAATATTCATCCCCCACAAGAGGTTTTTCAAAACTAAGATTTGTTATGCACCCATAAAGAAAACCACGACTTTATCTTAAATTGATTGATCTGTTCATATAGAAAACTATACAACTCATTATCTTAAATTGTTATGCCCAGATGCCAGGATATGATTATACAGGATTCCATAGGCATCTCACAACTCATTCCTGAAAATGCCAACTTTTCCTTGGTGATGAAACAACTGCACTTGCACCTTACTCCACACTGTATTTACCAGCAAAGGACACATTGTTAACCAAGGTAAGGGATCAAGCTGCTTCTCACCATGAATCATCTGAAGCATGAGCGTGTAGAAAGACCAAGATTGACCACAAGCATGCAGGAATATCTGACGAATTGTTTCCCAATAGTTTTAGCTTGCCAGGAAAAAGCACCATTACTTTCTTCGGCTATAGAAGACTGCACCGCTAGTATAACTATGATGCCGATGACGTGAACCGCCCGTCCTACCGCCAGCTCCTTCTGAAGTATTGCCACGGCCGGCACCTCTATTGCCTCCACTTTGCATCCAGTTTGTTGGCTGGGTCCCTAGTCCATTTAACTCTTCCTCTTCTCTATCATTATACTCCAAGACGAGCCTTTTGATGTCTTCTTTCTCTTGAAGCTCAGCTGCTTCTTTTTGTTTTGTACTCTGCACCAATGAGCAATTTCGTGGAATGTACATCTGCTTTGTTTGTTGCTTGTTCCCACGCTTCACAAGAACTTTCACCTGAACCTCTTTGTTTCCACCGGTCTCCTCGTCCAATGCCTCATCCCCACTTTCTCCACCAACTCCTCTCACGTGATGATCTTTGGTGGATCCCTCAAATATGTTCATTGGAATCATCATATTTATTGTGGGACGACCTCGCAGCTCTTGCCTTCGCTGTTCCATGCTCTCCTGCACCAGTAAAGAAACCTCATCTGAAAAATAATCCTTTTCATCCAAAATAATGAGTTTAAAAATGTTAAAATAAATTATATGGTCCCCAAACACAATTTTAGTGTTCTAAAAGTTCACATGGAAAAGATTAAAAAAAAAATTAAGGACAGTCACAACTATACAGAAATGAGGCAGGAGAGAGTAAACAAATCAAGCAGTGCCTTGCCTGTAAAACAGCCTTGAGCTCCTGATCAAAGTTGGCTTCTTCCAAAGGGTCCACCTCCGCCACCGTCTGTCTCACATGAACCTCATCATCCTCATCAGAAGCAGGTACAATCCCATCATCATCCTCATCATCCTCATCTTCACTCTCACATCCATCATCATGATTCTCCTCATCCAACTCTTCATCTCCCTCAACATCAATTATGTCACTCCCTGAGTGACTCTCACTATCATTTAGATCATCTTGCCTTCCATTTTCTTCTGTACCATTATCAATGCTCTGTCCATTCCCAGCTGAAATATGAGATGTACTCCTACTAGGCTTCTCAGTGTCAGAATGTTTTTCACTACTAGTCTTGTCAGCAGAAACAACACGATCATGCTCCTCGAGCTCTACTAGAGCTGCATTCACTTCCTCAATTGACGTGTATCGTGTCATATTAGGGCGCAAGTCCGCAAATAGATCCTAAACATGAATCAAAATAATGAGCAAAAGATAGAGATAGCAAGGTGGTGAAGATATATACTATTTGCTATTTTAAATTGAGCAAGTTGTGGCAGCCCCTCTCCTTTAATTAATGATAATCAAAAAGGGGATTAACTACACAGTAACTAACTCTTAAGACCTAGATATTGATAAACCCAGACTCTTTAAATTATTGTAACTCCCAAATCCATTAGGAATCCTACTCTAATAGGGTTTCTAAACATAAACATACAAGAATCTGGCAACATTTAGGAAGTTAGTATGTTGATTGACATCCTTCTGCATCATATACTTGTATAAGGTCTGAGACAACGGAAGGTTAAGAAAGATTCAATCAAATCAACAAGAGATCAGCTTGACTGACCTGTAAGTCAAATTCAATATCCAGTGGCAATGCACCTTTGCTTAGAATATACCTCTGGAAGTGTATAAGGAATCGATCAAGTTTTCTCTTAGAGGATCCTCGGTCAAAGTAATGCCCACATGTTTCAAGGAGAGTAACAACCATCCTGATACGAAAACAATCTTCTGGTGGATCCAATATGTCTTGCTGACAGGATGAAATATTAAGTTACATTATGCTATGAGAAGGTCACCACATACACAAAATAAAACTATTAATGAAAACAAATCAAGTTAAACTATTCATCAGTACAGTGCATCCCGTCTGCTATGTTCTTAAATATTTCATAATAAAGAAAAGAAAAAACAAAATTTAGATGAAAAGAAAGAAGTAATAAGAAAAACATTAATGTTGCAAGCACTGCTCAATGGCTCAGTGATATTTTAACATCACAAAGGATTATTATATTCATGTCAAATCTCGTGTACTACGCTACTCTTGTAATGAAAATCCTGACGGGGAAAATAATAGAAATGGCAAACAAAGTTCCATATATATATATATATATTGAAAACAAATAATTGACAAATCCAAGGCATGAGCTTCGAATTACTAACAGTAGATACATGTCAAAGTTCAAGCCTTTTTCTCCCTTAAAAAAGAAACATAATATAAATCATACCTCCGGAGTTCCATGACCAAAGACAAGAACTAGATATAGCGTCTCAAAAATAACAGATGAGTCTACATGTTCATAGTTATAAAGCTCCCCAAGGAATCTCATATGGGCAATGCGTCGCTGCTGCATCCCATAGTCATTTACCTCCAGCCCAAGTCTAATTTCCTCCAAAACCTGAACGTCATGTAAAATATCACAATTCCAGTTCAAAGCTTCAACCACTAGGTGAAAAAATGTCTCAAAAGAATTCATCTGGAAAGCTTTTATTCTCCCAAAGAGAGTGTTTATGGTTTAGTTACCATGCAAAGAGTTTGACAAAAGCCATGCACACACAGACACATATATGCTAGATAGGGTAATTTTCACTTGTATATTACTTTTGTTGACGGTAGGCACATTCAATGCAGTGCTTGTTGCTATTGAGTGCAGAGACTCAAGAATTTCATCTAATGATTCGTGGTATATTGAGAAATTCCAATGTCAAAAAAGAATATGATAATGTTGACATGTCCCTTTTTATGTAATCCTTCAAAGAGTTAGGCTTGTTGATTAGTAGAAGAAATTGATATATTTTTCAACAATAAGTTTTCCTTTATTGGTAAATGGAGATCCAATAGGATTCTTCAAAGCCTTTAAATCAAGCGTATGGAGGCCTTAAGTACATTGATTGATAAAGGTGTGATGGCATGATAATTTTGAGAATATGTGGTGGGGAAGGTAAAATATAATACTTTTAAAAAAAACACCCTTTTCATGTGTCTTCTCTCTTGTGTTTGGTCAAGGACCATTACAATTCAAAAACTCAAGCAGTTAACTGAAGGAAGGTCCACAAATAGGCAAATAGCTTGATTATACCTCCAAATGCAGTCCTCACCATACCCTTCAACTCTAAATCATTTTAACAAATAACTCCAATACCATGTCAAGGATCATTAGATATCACGCTTATAGAGTGAAACGAAGACATGCAAATAATTTTATTATAATCTTTAACATGTTTAAACCCACATTTTCTCAATTTGCAGTCAGCATCAGAACAACAGGATATTTCAAGAATACCATTCAAGTATTCAACATGTTCAGTTACTTGATAAAGAAAAGCCCAAAACTGAACTATAACTTGACAATTTAATAAGCCTAAAAGAAATAAGAGATCAACTTGATTTCACCAAATTAATAAGTATGCATTCTGAAGCAGAATGAAAAGAATGTTCATTTATTTTGTTATTTGATATTTATGTAATAATGCTATTGGATTTATTAATTAATATTAAGTTATTAGGGTAATCTAGGATTAGATCATAGTTATCAACAGTTGTTGAGTCCAGGAGCTGTTATCACTTAGCATTACTTAAAAAGGATTATGATTAGTCAATAGTTATCATATTTCTTGTTTCTATTGTCCTAGTACTTTGTAACAATTTCCCCTAATTCAATTTGAAGGATTTTGGTGATGAGAATGAAAATGATATATCATGACAATCTGAGGTATATGGATTCAATGGTTTTGTTCGATTGAGAGGAATGACGAATCCCAGCTTCTTCAAAGGCATATATCCTCGCCCTTGAATCTATTAAGGGGAGGAATTGCATATATTGCTTCTCTTTGGTACTTTTCCACATGAATTTTTTAAAGGGACCAGTTTTTCTATATAAAGAAATTGAAAGGCTCTTCTACACTAATAACTTCGGAAGGATTTTGTTAGTTTGTTCTACTATAAACATTTTCTTTAACTTTCTGGTTTGACACTGTCTTCCAACAAGATGAATCCTCTCCTAATAAATTTTTTTCTTTGTTCAAATAAGTAAATGCCTCCCGTTAGTAATGCTTCCCCTTTCTTATGATCAAGACGAAGCGATATTGATAATAATTTGAGAAAAATTGTTATTGTATTAAAAAGAAATAACTCATGAAATACAAACCTCATCAACAATAGCTACTGCAAATTCATCATGGTAGCGACTTAAACCAGCAGCAAGAGAGGCTATCAGGTGAATCTGACCATATTTTCCTTTATGAACCTTCATGAAGCATTTCAAAAGGTATGATTCACATTCATTCCATGGTAACTTACGAAGTTGCCTCAACACATGCTCAATGGTAGACTTGTCAAGATCAGAGAAAAGTAATTTTCTGATATACTGCAGCAGAAGGATCCAATAGAATGTTAATTCAGATGCTAACAGCTGTAAGAGATTTTTTTTAAAAAAAAACTTGGATCTAAACTACACCTGATGCAATGGAGGACGGACTTTAGATACTCGTGCAGATCTCTCTGGGGGCTTGCAAAGATAGTAAGCATTCTCCACTAAAGTACTATGTCTGGGATCCAAGTTCTTCACATTCTTCAAGCGCATCAGTATCTCCAACATGTTAGCCATTCGTATAGTAGTTTCGGGAGATCGGTACAAAAATCGACCACATGTTTCAAGGAGATTGCAAGCTACATCTATGTTGTGATGAGTGAAATCATCTAAACAGGCCTGGAAAGATGAACATCAGTCATTGAATAGTCCATACAAATTAAACTTGGGGAAAAATCAATATAAAATATAATTTATTCAAAATCATTGTTTAAGAATCCAATTAATCTATGAATCAGATATCCATGTCTCAATTTCTAAATCCTAAAAGACTCAGAATTGTGGTTTAAAGCAACAGGCTTACAGTAACTTTTTTTCCCAGTGGAAATTGGAATAAAATTAATATTCTTGATAGACTTCTTTTGTAGAATTATAATAAAATCCAAAATTAGATAAAACAAAAGATAATAAAACAGTAAGGTTAACTTTTAAACCAAGAGTGTATATGTTGTTCCGGTAATCACATTCTTTTTTGTTGTTGCTTTCAACATTCAACACAGATTCCTGAGATAGAATCAGTTTCAAATTTGCACAACAAGTAAGGATTTCTTGAAAATGAAATCCATCTATGGTTGAAGAAATAATCTTGGATACCCTACAAAAGGCATCATGTACTGCATATATACATTGAAATCATTTAAGCCAAAATGTACATATTGTTACTAGAACTTGACAACATATAGATTCTTTGAAAAACTAAAATGCTCAAAACAGTATCTATGGCACAGAGTAAAAATAGAAAAAGGGAAATATATCCAAGACAACAATCTTACATGACTACTACACATGCCATAGATCGAATCCATAGTTTTTCCTAGAAAAGCTTAAATCTAAATCAATTTTTATGTCAAATTACAAAAAAAAAAAAAAAAAAAACCTACTCAAAAGTCACAACTTACTTAAAGTTCTCTGGATACAGAAAATTTTTGAAAAATACATTATCTTTACTCCAACACCAAAATAAGGGGGGACATGTTTCATAAGAAAATGGTGGCAAAGTTTATTTGCCAGAAAAGAAAAAGTAAGCAACTGGAAATTGGTCAACATGCAAGATAACATAGTATACCACATATGGTTTGAATACAAAGTATCACCTCTTATGACTTTTGTAACAAATTAGTTGCAAAAAAGGGAGTCTTCAGCTTAGAAGGCAATGGATATGATACAAAAATGATAAGGAGGAATCATTGTTTCTTTCAAATAATGATTCAGTTACCATTTGGGACTAACAATTTTTTTAAGTAAGGGAGTAATGAATTAGTAATAAGATATCAGGATTCAGGCAAACTTGGGACTTAGTTAGTGCAAGGACCACTTCCCCTTCATGAATAGTTTATTATATTTCTAACATATCCCCTCATACAAAACCTATAAACAAATCACAGGGACATCATACCTGGTGCTTAAAGTTAATTTGATTAAGAGAACGAGAGGAAGCAAAGATCAAATTAGAGTCCAGACTTCTTGATCATAGAGACTTAAATATGAAGTCAATAACCATTTCAACTCAAGTTTATCCTATTGAGTGAAAACTCATAAAAAGTGAATTACACCAACCTCCCTTGAAGTTTAGTTAAATTTCAGTTGATACTCTTATTTTAAAACTACACTAAATGAGATCCTTCCAAAAACATAACCCTACCTCTTAATTTATATTTTGTCAATGAAATTTCACTAACTTTTTACACAAAATGAGATCTACTATAAAATTATTTAACTATCTTTATTGTCATATTAAGAATCTCATGTTAGAGCTTTAAATCAAATTAAGCCACATTTACTATTATATTAAAATTTAAATTATAGTCTTATCCTGTATAGAAAGTTATCTTCATTGACAATATAAATAAATTAGAGGGGAGGTAATTATAACTTTTAAAACAAGGATATCAAGTGTATTTAGTCAAACCTGAGAAGTTGTTAAAATAATTTATGCATAGTTTTATACTTTTATTGATATCTCTAACAATCAGGAATTATCATTAAAGGAGCATTTTGCTAGAATTAGGATCTCCTATTTTATTTCTCTATAAACAGCTCTATAGTCAAATAGAATAGTTTACCCTTAGTATTTTAATTAACATTGATCTGAGAATGTCTTATTATCTTTTATTCACATCACTCTCCTACATCAGCATCCATATATAAATTTATACTGTCGTTAGAGGTAATTAAGCCCTTTGAAAGCATAATTTTGGCTCCAAAACATAAGTAATTTATCCAAAAACAATAATTAAATAGAAGCAATGATCATTCTTATCATTTTTTTATTATACCTTCAAACAACTAAAGACGAGGCCAGCTGGGGCTATTCTAAACTTGCAAAGTTCTCCAATGAACCTAATGTTCCTTATCTTTGTCTCAATGTTCATCTGGTCCTGCAATACCAGACAACAAAAACAATAATAATAAATATCAAAACTGTTGACAGGTAAGTCCACCTTCTATAAGACATTACAGGTGAAACTAACCTTTTTATTTATTAAGAAGTTGAATTCCTCCTCCAACATCTGCAAGAGCATGGAGGAGACATCCTTCATACAAGTTGACAGCGTGGAAACCATACGTGAATAGTAAGGCAGTAGTTCCAGAGACGTCCTTGGTACATTGAACAATGCCCTAACAAGCTTTTTCCGATTCGACTTCGAATTTAGATAACAGAACTCCACCTAAAGTTGGTATTCAAAGCAAAGCGAATAATAATTCACAGGGATGCCGATGATGACAACTAAATATGATAAATTGTAGAATAAAAGTACTGAACAAGACATCCTTACAGTCAGTTGATCGATAAGGTCTCGGCTAACACAACCTGGAAGCCTCTGCAACAAAGCATCCAAACTAGTCCCTTCAAGACTTCTGAGTTTCTCCTTTTCATTATCCCCCTTTTTGTCATTATCTTTTTCTTTCCCCTTCTCTCTGTCTAAGTCCTTAGTCTTTTCCTTATCTTCCTTATCCTTAGTCTTTTCTTTTTCTTCCTTATCCTTAGTCTTTTCTTTTTCTTCCTTATCCTTAGTCTTTTCTTTATCTTCCTTATCCTTAAATTTTTCTAGGCTTTCGGCCTCTGGCAAAGCACTAGACTCTGTAGAGACTTCCCCACTTTCTTGGGTAGTCAATTGACCTTTATCAGATTCAAGCACTGGTTCCTAGGTAAGCATAAATTTTGAAGTCAGTGAATAGGAGCAGAAACAAAGATGCAATTTTATCCCACAATTGGATGCCATTTCATACATTGTGGAAATGAGTAAATGTGATTTAGTGAAAGATTTGCACTGAAATAAGATAAATTAAGGTGGTGTCCTTGCATGCATATTCAACTGTGCTGCTAAAATGGTCCTGACTATCAAGATCTACTCAGATTGTAGGGTGAAACGCAAATGTTAAAAAGGATGTAACACGAACTAATTCCTCATCATTGTGTAACAGTCGCAAACATAGAAATGGCAGTGCAACTTGTCACTAATAAGGACTTTAAATTTCAAGTTATTACAATCTATAAAAACAATAATCTATTGCTGCAGAAAAGGCAAACAATTCTCTTAAAGAAAATCATAGAATAACTAAATTGTGAAGAAGGTTGAGAATATTATTTTCTATTTCAGAACAAAACCATTCATGTGTTGCATGTGGAAGAGCTTTGCCTCACGCAAAAAGCATTAAACCTAGGGTGATAACATTCAAAAGCTAAGATAACAGATAGGACAACACGGTAGATGACACAAAGGATGAATATTATATTTGGAAAACAACTCAAAACTTCATGAATGGTCCAGTCAAACAGAAAGGCCAAAAGCTATAGGAACTGGGGGCAGCTAAGTTTATGGGTTCCACTTAGAAGCAGAGCAATGATTGAAAGAAAGGAGGAAACCAAAGAGAGACTTGAAATGGATATAAAAAATATTCAGAGCTATGGTTCCTTACAGCAGGTTGGTCTTGAGTCTTTCCAGGTTGTTCACTGATTTTTGGCTCCACTTCTCCCAATAACACAGCAGGAACAAATGCTCTGGAGAAAAACAGGCTCAATAAAGTTCCTTCTAATATGAAACAGGCTTATAATAGAACCAACTGAATAAAAATCATTGATACTTGCAACAAAATTTTGAACACAGAAGAAAGAAAGGGTACCCGTCAACATAAAATCCTATTCTTTCCGAAGTGATAAAAAAATTTAGATATTTCTGAGAAATACAAACCTGAGATCAGGTAAACATTCATAGAACGCTCTAGTATCCTCATCATCCCATATGGCTTCAACAACAGAAGAATCTTTCCCAGCAGCAGAAGAAACAGCCTCCTCACCAGTAGTAACCCTAGTTGTGTGACCATCCTCTGGCATTACAGGAGGTTGCATGTCAAGAGATTCTGCTAATCTGCTCGAAGGTAATCACAAATTAGTTGATAAAAGAAAACTAAAGGGAAAATATTTAAGGAAACATCTAATGGGATGTAGAAGATCTATATGCTTTGAGCAATATACCAATTAGCCTCACTACTGACTATATGAAAATCTTATTTCATCTATTACTGGTAACTACAACCTCGACAGTAGGTAGTTATATATTGAATTTCCTGAAAGTTGTTCTGGCTTTATGTCTACAGCTTCAAGCCTTTGTGCATTTATATATTACCAGTCTTAAGCCATAAATTTATACGCAGCTATCCATGTAAATATTACACTCTTCTGCATAGTTTATACATGTGAAATCAATGCAATCAAGGAAAGATCAACTATTTCTTCTTTTAGAAAAGATATTTTATCAGGAACAGAAGAACTGCAAATAAGAAAACGAAATAGGTGAACTCAACAAAAGCAACTTACGATGAGACATTACGGTACAATTGATCGTATGATTTTCGAAGCTTTTCATATGAAGAGACATTCTCATCACTAAGTTCTCCTTTTGCATTTAAGATCTTAGAGTTTTCATGCTCCATTAGTCGGAGTGACTGCCAAAATATAAAATCCATCAATAGTCAGATAGACAATGTTATGATACACAATATCTACCTAAAAGAACTACCTAGAGCACAAAGTGAAGAACAAACAAATTTAATTTCTGGGCTTCACGGAGGAAGAAATCTTACAGCATGTTCAGACCGAAGTAGTTCTGCTGCAGCATCATAAAAGGCATAAAATGCTTTACGAAAAATCTTCTTTTGATCAGCCGTGATGTTCAGGCCCTTCAAAAACTGTATCAGCACGTCAGCACAGGAAAATAAAGAATGAAGAAGGCAGAACAATCCTAAACCCAAAATCATATACCAATAGTAAAATGCAAGTAAAGGCCAAAGCTACAATCACAGTAAAGATGAAAACCGGTAAAAGAATAGTCAGGGAAAATGACAAATGGCAGACTGGATTACAGAAGAAAATAGGAAAGCTGCTAAAAGTCTTGATGAAAAGAAAACAAAAGGTATACCTCTTCATGAATTTCTTGTCCAGTAACAGGAAGTCCTAAGAATATTCTCCCTTGCCGAGCAAAGCTAGAAAGAAGAGTCAAACTTGTTTGAGTAGCATCCCGATCTTTTAGCTGTTCTGCACTAGTAAGATCCTTTATTATATTGATGAAAATACCACCATCTTCTATAACACCAACAAAATAAAGTTCCAATAGAAGTTTCAGGGAGCTGCGCTTCTTCATGGCCTTCAAGTTTCTGTCTGTGTCCAATTCATCCCCAGATTTCCCAGAAGAGAAAACTTTAAGAAGCCCTTGGATCAGGCTTGGTGTGAAGTCCTTGTATCTTTGGTGAAGCAGGGAGCAGATCTTTAGCAAGAGATATAGAGTCAGATATGATCTAAAAATCTAAAAATAAATATATAAGATAGTGATCCCTATGCCTGAGGAATCATGTATTTAAAAAAGAAATTGCACCTAACAAATTTATAGCAAAATCTAGCAACTATCAGGGGAAAATTAACATTCTAAATTATACGTGGTACTGTTTTCATGCACTGTGTCTGAAAGCCACACAGCAACGTAAACCAAAGATTTTTATCAAAACTAAAAATAAATAGCAAAACCAGAAGAAATAAACCTTGAATGAATCGCATACTAATAGATTGTGGAGAAAAAATGCATGCTTACCTTAAATTTGTATTTATAAAATCAGAGGTTTGAGCATATTTAAAAGTGAGATCCTAGATTTGTGAAACAATCTAAGCAAGGGCCTAAAGCCATTAGCCAAAATACAATAAGACAACGGATTTCCTTTCCTCTGAGAAATCAATTCTAATTGTTAGAAACTCAAAGTTGAATAACAAACGCACTGCCCAAAAGAAAATGATTTGAAGGAAGAAATCGAAAGTGTGTACCTGAACAGCTGCTTGTATATCTGATGTTCTAAGTTTGGCATCACATATAGCTGTCACAGCTTCACTAACAAATTTGCTTAAGTTGACACTTCGCAACTCATCCATCAGTGCTTCTCGCTGCTCTTCATTGATTTGCTTCAGTTTCTTAATAACTGCAGTGTTGCGTTTGATGCTAGAATCCAATGTCCTTAAAAATCCAGAGTCTGCATATATGAGTAGACTTATTTGCTATTCATGACAACAACACACACATTTGAGAATCCACATGGTACACATTCTTAGGTTGCAAAAAGTTGTTTCTTAAAATAAAAAAAAGTTTCAAATGTCCATTACCAAATTTCCTTTCACCACATGAAAAGGAAATTGTAAACACTAAACCACTAGCAACATGATTCCAACTATAATTACAGGTTGGAATAATAATTAATCCTAATAAATCACGTTTCAGAACTCTTCCAAGGAATTATGCACCAAAGCTGTCAATGGTGTATAGAGCAAGCCCTAAAGTTCCTACAATGTCATTGCAGATAGCACAGCAGCCACCATGCTGAGGTAAAGTGCCCAACAAAGCTTCCTAGATAAGTGCAGTTTTTTTTTTCATTAATATTGGCTTGGTATTCAGTATTGAGAGTACCAAAAAAATGGAGAGGAAAAAGTGTACCGTAGTGATTAGTGAGAAAGCAGATATAGGCTTATTACATGGCAAGCACAACCAGATATGCTTGTTTTGTTCACTCTGATTTTCACATTACTTTTTCCTATAGCTGATGTTTTTACTTTCCAATGAGTCAGTTATCCACGCAAATACATATATAAACAAAGCCACAAATGAAAAAGACTATAACTCATGTTCATATGAACAAATGGCCTCTATGGTATCAAACGTCATTCTCAATCATGTTTTCTAATTTCTATCAAGCAGTTAATAAAAACATCATGCAACAAGAAAGCAATTTTATTTCCCAAGTAAAAATAAACTTTTCTAGGGCATGAGAAAGAGGCTGAGCATCACCTAAAACAAGAGGTAAGAAAATACATTTTGAAGAATTCCGTCTTGCCAAAGGCAGTATAAAACTAATTAGTGAATATAAAACTAACCAGGCCTTTCAGGATTCAAATTGCTTTGACGTAAAGCCATTTTTGCCTCAATTGATTTTTTTATTTCCTCAAGGCGAGCAGCAGCTTCCTGCATATGATGAAAATAATGGACTCAACTAAATCAGTTCACAGTGGATAATTCTACTAAACAAAATTCCACTTGTCATCCATAGCAAAAGACAGTATAAGCGATATATCTATCTATTTTAGCTGGTGATGATATAACAGAGATCACAGAACTGGTGGTTAAATTTTCTCTTAATCCAAAATTGAGAAGAATCTCTCAGTCTCAGATGCCACTAGAACCAACACTCTAAGGCATACTGAAAGTTAACCTTAACTAATAAAATGAGGGATTGTAAGGATTTAACTCCTAAACATTTGGTAATAGCAGTTCTGATAACATATCAAGGAGACAAGTACCACTTCATTACAAAGCTTAAACTATTTAATAATTACCTATTAAAATCTCTAATAAGATTTGCGAGGAATTTTTATATATTTTGATGTCATTATATCTAGAACTTTTACTTGATCCAGTTCTTATCACTTTCCCTTAAGAACCATTAATCCCCCAGCTACTAACTACTAATACTTTGTTATTGTCCACACAGAAATTTTATATCCATCAAGGCCCCCTTTCTCGCCTAGCTGGACTTTGGTCTTTACTTCTTCCCATCAACTATAGTTGAACAAGATTCTGCAAAATATACAAATTAACTGCAATAGTTTTTAAACTAAAAGGAGAGAAACATTATAAAGGGAAACTGATATCGGTACTATATTTCAAGATCACTAATGTAAGACATTGCTTTTTAACTTCCAAAATATCAGCATTGAAAACTGACTAGCATTCCTACTAGTAGTTCTTAGTAAACCAAAATAATAATAATAAAAACCTAAAAATTACTAAATGATGGATTATCAACTATCATTCATAGATAAATCACTACAACCTCATCATCTTGCTTGCTGTGACCTTCACCTCCACTGCGGAATTCATCCTCATGGTGATCCATATTTGTATCTTGCATTCACAAAAGATGCATTTATAAGTAAGGAACTAAAAGGGAGTCGAGTAAAATCGTTTCTGACTCCATCTAATAATACCCAAAAGAACTATAACCAAACCCACTAATTATCTGTAAAATTCAACTCAGTAAGGACGAACTCTTTCAACTCAAACGGACTAACATGACCTAACCCATGAACTGAAAATTACCAGACTGAGGCTCAAGATTTCCGACGTAAACGCTTAGCCGGTTTCGGGCATTAGCATCAATCGTTGCACCTCAAAACGGTGACAATAAATTAGGGAACAATGGACCAGCGGAAGCCGAGGGCTATTTGACAGTGTGATATTGGCGATTTTGGCAGAAAACGATGATACTTCCGGCCTTTTTGAGATGAATCTTCAAGATGACCGAAGGAGTGATGTTCTGTCTTCGCTCACGCCTTTGTTCAAATAAAGCTGATCACGATTAGAATATGGCCCTTGTTTTGTTTTTTTTTTTTTTCCCAATAAATTTCATTGCCTACGGGCTACGACCGCATAAGCTACGTATTTTAGCGTTGATTTCTTCGTTAGGGTTTTTCTTAATTTGTATATTTTGGTCTGGATTAAAAATAAAATTAATATTATTTTTAAAATTTTTAAAATTTAAATATCAAATAAAAATTTCGAAATGTTAAAACTTAAAATACAATAAATAACTATATCATTTCATATTTTAAAATCAAATATAAAAAATAATAATATAATGAACAAACTTGTTATTTTATCTTTGAATTTACCGCGAGCCAATTAATTAGTCCATGAATAATCGAAATATATATTTTGATTTCTAAAATATTTCAATTATCAACTATTTGGTTCTTAGTGACAATTTGGTCCTTGAATTTGAACCAATTTTATACTTTTTGGTCATTGAATTTTTATCTTTTAGTCTTTGACTTTGACTCAATGACCAAATAATTGATAATTACACTAATTCAATGACTAAGTGGTATATTTTGATTATTCAGAGATTAATTAGTTAACGGCATGTGTAAGTTCATGGTCCAAATAATAATTTACATAATTACATATTACACTTTTTTATTCTGTTGTAATTTTGATCTTTCCAATATTCTAAAAGTTTAATTTTTTGATACCGAGGACTAATTGTAGTGATCTCTCTTGTTTCAATTTTTAAAGCAACTAAAGTTATACATATTTATTTTTTGTCAAAGTGTGAATTTGATCCTGTAACTTTGCTCCAGTTTCTAAATCAGTCCTATAACTTTTTTTGTTTCGAATTTGGTCATGTATCTTTGCTCCAAGTCCCAAATCAGTCCTATATATTTTTTTTGTCTCAGTTTTGGTCCCATATGTTTTGAAAACCTCCCACCGTTAGTCATATGTCTATTTTAAATTACATTTAGTCTTGAAAACTTCAAGTCCCTTTTCACTTTAGTCTCTGACTGTCAAAATGAATATCTTGGCCCATAATCCATGAATTCTTCATGAAATGGAATAGAAATGCAAAAAAAAAAAAAACACAAATTAAAAGCAAATGACAGAGGGATCAAAACTAAAAGCGTATAAAATTTAAAACTCACTGGAAAACGTACGGAAATCGCCGAGAAAGTCAAAAACCCATCCAAAACCCCAATTCTCACTGATATCTCACTCAAATAATCGCCCTCAAATGCTTTAAGAAAGAATTTTCAGAAATTGAAACTTTTGAGGAGGGAGGTGATAGAAGATTCCCTTACATTTGGTGATTCCGAGAGAGAAGTTATGAAATCCCTTACATTTCTTCTATCACCTCCCTCTTCAAAAGTTTGGATTTTCGAAGATTTCTTTTTAAAGCATTTGATGGCGATTATTTGAGTGAAATTTCAGTGAGAATTGAGGTTTTTGGATGAGTTATTGAGTTACTTGGCAATTTCCATACGTTTTCCGGTGAGTTAAATTTTTTGCGTTTTCAGTTTTTGTCCCTCGGTCATTTGCTTTAATTTGTGTTGTTTTTGCATTTTTATTCCATTTCATGAAGAATTCGTAGATTAGGGACCAAGATATAAGGTTTGAGAATCTTGAGGGATGCTCTTTCATTTTCATTTTGATAGTCAGGGACTAAAGTGAAAGGGACTTGAAATTTTCAGGACTAAAGTGTAATTTAAAATAGATGGAGGACTAACGGTGGGAGGTTTTCAAAACATATGAGACCAAAACTGAGACAAAAAAGATATAGGACTGATTTGGGACATAAAGCAAAGATACATGACCAAATTTGAGACAAAAGATACATGAGTGATTTGGGAAGTGGAGCAAAGTTACAGGATCAAATCCGCACTTTGGCCTATTTTCTTTATTCAATTAAGTCCGTCAGTAAATAAGGTCAAATTAACTTTCTAAAATAAATAACTTGTTTCACTATTAAACAAACGAAGTTGATTATATGTCTATTCTGTTTCAAGTCTAAACGAGACAAGTTTGGAATTACAAATTATTCTTAAAGAATTACTTTTCTGTTCATTTGGGCCCCTCAATAAATAAGGTAAAATCAAATTTGAAAGTGGTATTTGAACCAAAAAAATTAAAATTAATGGAAAACTGGTCCTAAATGAACTTTAGAGTTTGATTTTACTTGATTTGTTGATTATTTTAATTAAGTGAAAAATGACTTGTCAACAATAATATAATTATGAACTCATCGTATTTAGACTTAAAATGAGAGAGATATGATCAATTTCGCTAATTTAATCGTAAAAAGAGCAATCTATTTTCAAAATTTAATTTGATCTTATTTTTTGACAGTTCAACTACATAAAAAATGACTCATAAAAAATAATATGTAGTTCTAGACTCGTTGGATTTAAAATTGAAACGAGAGAATCAATCATTTGGGACCAAAAAATGAAACTTTTGAAAAATTTGGACCAAAACTATAACAAAAAATTCCAAAAATAAAAAACCAAAAGTATATTTTGACCTAAATCACAAATAACTTTTTTCATATAAAAAATAAATAGGCAAAAGACCCTATTGTGCCCCTAACGTTTGCGATGATTTTCAGTTATGCTCCTAACGTTTCATTTGTGTCAGTTATGCCCCCAATGTGAAACGTTAGTTTCAACTATGCCCCCAATTTTACTTGTGTGTCAATTTTTTGTTCTGAATTGAATATGTGGCAAGATGACTGGATAAATAAAACATTCTTGATTTATTTTTTATCCACCATGGCATTTCCTACGTGGATTCATATTCTCTAAACCAAAAAATTACTACTCTACAATTTTTTTGACATCTTCATCTTCATCTTCGCAAGCCTTATACCACGGAGGAAATGCCATGGTGAATAAAAAATAAATCATGGATGTTTTATTTATCCAGTCATCTTGTCACATTTTCAATTCAAAACAAAAAATTGACACACAAGTAAAAAAAATTGACACATTAGCAGAGTCAAAATTGGGGGCATAATTGAAACTAACGTTTCACATTAAGGGCATAACTGAAAATCACCGCAAACGTTAGGGGCACGAAAGGGTCTTTTGCCTAATAAATAACTTCATTATGTCTTTTTATAATAAAAGAAAAAGAATGAACCGAAATATTTGAACCACCCGAAGAAATGGCCGGTCTAACCGCTGCTTAGCAGTTAGCCCCCTTTATAACATGTGAACCGTGATTCTTTGAGCCACCTCCCGACCGACTCAGTGACTGGTCGAGCCGCTACATAGCCCTTTCTATCCCCATTTCGATCTCTCTAGCTCTCTCTTCCTTTTCTCTCAAGCTATATTTTTGTGTTTATCACTGCGAGCATCCGTCTCTCTTCACCTTCTTTATTCTCAGATCTGCAGTCATATCCAATCGAATCCATGGCTACACCCGATCACTTGTTCAATCTTCGAAACAACTTTTACTTGGGTGCCTATCAGGCCGCCATTAACAGCAGCGAGGTTAACAATCTCTCCCCTGACGACACCATCGAGCGCGACTGTCTCGTTCATCGCTGCTACATCGCCCTTGGTCAATTACAGGTATCCCATTTCCTCTGAACTCCTTCATCTCCTCACTATCCCTGATATTTGATGATTTTACAGTACAATTCCTTCCTGATCTGAATTGAGTTTCGTTCATCAGTTTGTTATCAGTGAGATCGATGCCTCCGCTGCGACGCCTCTTCAGGCTGTTAAATTGCTGGCACTCTATTTCTCGAGCCCTGAAAGCAAGGTTGGGTTTTAAGATCTTACAAATTTTCGTTGAAGAATAATTGACACTCTGCTTCAACATTCGTTTTGCCCTATTTGTTGTTCGTGGTTTTCGCATTTCAGATCTCGTTCTTATTTGATTATGGCTGTTTTTATGTGCAGGAATCTACGATCTCGAGTCTAAAGGAGTGGTTGGCAGATCCTGCAATTGGAAACAACTCTACCTTGAGATTGATTGCTGGGATCATATTCATTCATGAACAGGACTACAATGAGGCTCTCAAACACACTAATGCTGGGGGCACCATGGAACTGTATGTTGTTGATGCTTAATGGCTGCCTTTATTTCTTTTACATATTCCGTTCTTATATATATATGTGCCGAAAATTGTGTAGTCTCCTATCTACAACCAAATTATGCTTCTTTTACATTTGATCCTTAATGAGCTTTCGGCCAGTGGTACTGGTGGCTATGACTTCCTGCACTTGGAATCGGGAATTTGTTATCATTCTTAGATCATCATTTTATCTTTAATTATTTTATTATACGGTAAGGATACCCAAGCTCCCAAGAAAAACACACACGCACACACCCCAAAACCACAAAAACTAATGAACTCAAACATCATTTCACCTGTTGTGAACTTTTATGTTCACGTCCCTCTCCCAGCTGGTGTATCTTACTCCACCTCTTACTTTATATCTGCCTCAACCTGTTCCCTTGTTCTACCTTCTTTGAGCTCTCATTTTTCTCATCTCTCACAAGTTTCAAGAGAGCCTAAGACATCAGGATTTTTTTTCTCAGCGGTCCACTAAATCACTGATCTTGGAGGACTTCTTACCCTGTGATTCCCACCTTTTATGTATGAAATTCTTACTAAGTATACTGGAGTCAAATAATAATCCTAGAAGTGGTGTCAAAGCAATTGTTGCCTTCAAGTAACTGGCTTTTGTCTTATCTGACAAAGCTTCTACTTATACTATATGTTACTTACCTATGTGGCTAGCACGGAATGTTCGTGATTTGACAATTCATTTAAAAATTTTAGTTGTTTTCTGATATTGTAAGTGAGGAATATCTTAGAAAAATATGGTAGGCTTCTTTTGGATATTCATTCACTTAAAAAGATTTGCCTTTTGCTGCTTCCGTTCTTTTTTTCGCCATATGTGGAACTGAAGTGTTAAAATTAATGTAGGAAAAGTGAAGTATGTCGCTTGTGCTACTTTTCTTTGGCCAATAAACTTTATATTTATAATATGTTCGTGTAATCTCTGAATATATGATTCATATCTTAAATTTTGCACCTATGAGCAATGATTTCATTAGTGCATCACGGAAGTTTCTCAGCCTGACAGTACTTCATCTGGATTTTCAGGCATGCCCTGAATGTTCAAATATTCATTAAGATGCATCGGTCAGATTATGCAGAGAGACAACTCAGGGTCATGCAACAGATTGATGAGGATCACACACTAACCCAACTTGCCAATGCGTGGCTAAATTTGGCTGTGGTAACCATTTTTTTTCTCTTCCTATAAAATTATTCTAATTTATAATTTTGATTGATATACATAATTTGGTTTGGGGGAATGGAGATGAGTAAAAAAAAATAATACTATTCCTATTTAATTAGGGTGGCTCTAAGATACAAGAAGCACATCTTATCTTCCAAGACCTATCTGAGAGGTATCAATCAACCAGCTTGCTCTTAAATGGTAAGGCTGTTTGCTGCATGCATATGGGGAACTTTGATGAAGCTGAAACCCTGTTGGTGGAAGCACTAAACAAGGTATGTTTGGATTAAGCAATGTAGTAGCTCTTTGAGGAGACCTGCTAATATATCAACTAAGTTGATTTGTTATATTTATTTCAAGATTTGACAGGACACTAAGCATATTAACTGAAACTTAAATCTCCTGCCCTTCTCTTTCTAGCTCAGAATTATTGTTCTCAAACCTTGCAGCCATATTGAACTGACACACAGTGGGACTTTTTCATTTTAAATTTACTAGCTGCTGAATAAGTTTTTTTGTAATTTTTTACAGGATGCCAAAGATCCCGAAACTCTAGCCAATCTGGTTGTATGCTATCTTCATCTAGGCAAACCATCTTCCAAATCTTTCAGGTGACTATTGGAACTTTTCTTTCATCAACTTATTGTTTTTATATTGATATACGGTAACTTTCAATGAATCTTTCAAAATCTCAAATATATTAATGATACAGATCCGATAAACAACTCATTGAATTTATTTCTTAGTTGACTTAATTAGAGCCAGCGTTATCTGACTCTGAGGTATTATTTTATATTAGCACTGACACCAGATCTGAACAACCTCCATGAAAATGCCAGAAACAGCCGTCGAACAACCACAGAAAATGACGCCCAGATCTGCCCGGAAACCTCCACCGAAAACGCGCCGATCTCCCATGCTCGTGACCCATCTCACACTCACGCGAATCACTACCGTCGACGAACACTGCTCATGAACCACCAGTCTCCGCCGGAAAAGACGATGTGAGTTGGAACCCCATGCTTGCGATATTTGCTTTCTTGATTCGAAAAGCAAAAGCCCCCTTTGGAATTTAGTTTAAATTCCAAATAGGCCCTCTTGTGTTTGTTCAAATTACAAAGATGATGAAGATGATGAAGGTGAAGAAGATGATGATGATGATGATNAGTTTGAAGACTACCTTAAAAATTAAAAGGATCAAGAGCTTTTGACATTCTTCAAGGCATTAGGCATTGTTTGGAAGTTTTGTGGCTTATTAAATAATTCTAGAATTTATGTTAATCCATTTTCAGTCATTGCCACCTTATAGTAGAAGAACATAATGGACTTATAGACATTTCGTATATAATTTGCACTCTGATTTCAGTTTTAGAAAGGTTGGAGCTTGTTTGATGAATGAATTGGTTTTATTTATGAGGTTTTATGTTCAATTGCCTATTTCTTTACTTAATGACTCATAAAATGCGAAGCTTATCTTCAATATTTCACTTGATTTATTTTTAAGTAAGCTTGTTCCTGTGTTATGGTTATTTATTGCTTGCTTCAGTATAGTGGTGCCATGTTATACTGCCACATTTATAGTGTGCCTACTCATTAAGTGATTTAATTCGTCCAGACTGATTAAATTTTGTAATTCTCTTGCGTTGGGGACGTGTACATGTAGAAGTGGTGATTGCAAATAGAATTTTGCATGTATAGAAAATTTTCATCAATCTAGTATGTTTTATGAGAGGAAATAGTAAATAAATCATGATAATCTTTGTTCACCCAATGTCCGGATCCAATGCTTCAATACCAATTTGACATATGCTGAAAAATGAAAAATTGGATCCTATTTTGAGACATTTTTGTAAGAATAATGATAACCTTTGTTGTTTTGCAGCCAATTGAAACTTTCACACCCAGACCATGTACTTGTTAAACGGGCATCTACAGCAGAAGAAAGCTTTGATAGAGCACTACAATCGTTTACTTAATGAGTTGATGATTTAGTTTCTTTCAATAGGTGAATGGTGATATGGTCACCGTTGCATTTTCTCTTGCTCGTGGCTATTAAAATGCATTAATTAGAACACAATCGGTTGGGAAATCCGAATATGTGTGTCATTCAAAATTTATGGCATTGTTTGGTTTACTTTTATTGTGATATTGTAATAGTTGCATCTCATATTAAGATACAAAGAATTTCTTTATATTGAATTTTAATTTTACTTTGAAAGCAAGATATACACTTTAATGCCTTTTGAGTTTTGACAGAGACTTGCATGCAATAGGATCCACACTTCATAGAAGGCCGCCACAGTCCACACCACACATTTTCTGTCACTTTGCTTTGCGCAGTATTGACGTTCGGAAACTAATACAAAGCTATGAAGCACGAACACGGGACACGGACACGGATACACCGACACGTCAAATTCTTAAACTTACATGACACGATACAGCATATATTTATATATATAAATAATTAAAAATTCACAAATTTTGATGAGAACCTTAAAAATTATAATATTTATTCATAAAACATGTCATATGTATTATTATTTTATATTGTTTGTCATGTTAGAGTTACAAAAAAATAATTTTATATTTTAAAATTATGAAT
>QANZ01027863.1:56391-70287 GCA_003254925.1 Chamaecrista fasciculata | reverse complement strand
AAAAAGTTATGGGACCAAAATGAAACCTTTGTCATAGTTATGGGACCAAAATTGCAACAAAAAAAGTTATGGGACCAAAATGAAACCTTTGTCATAGTTATGGGACCAAAATTGCACTTAAGCCTTAATTAAATTTAGTATTGGTCTGTAATTTAGCTCAAAATCTGAATAGTATTGTGCGAATAATTGGGTTTGGATGGTGAAGGTTCCGCCATTCCGAAAGGTTGGAAAGTTCTTGTTTGGTTCGGGAATCTTCACCACGATCCTGAAATTTATCCCAATCCAAAGGAATTCAATCCTTCCAGATGGAATGCAAGGTTTTTTAACTTGTTGTTTTGGTCACAATTTGTGAAATTATAGAGTAAAAGATATTCATAAGACATAAATTTGCACTCTATCTTCTGACTTGTTGATTTGGTTGATGATAATGGAAATAATGCAACACGCAAGGCTGGATAAGACCACAAGGGCGACAAAGCTGTCCGTCCCACCAAGTATTTTCAAATCTCGAACTCGAGGCCCTTGGTTAAGTTGGATAGATCCCAACGAGTTGATTCACTCGTTTGATGCTTACTCCCACAAAAACCGAGATTTATGATTATTATGCCCTTATATATGTCACTATTCAAAAACTATTCTCCAAAAACATGGTGACATTGTTGTTGCTATACAGGCTTGAACTAGCTAAACCCCAAATGCCCTATGAGATACTTACCCCACACAAGGCCAACAGACAATTGCTTGGGAATGATCAAGAAACATTCATCCACATCAGCCATGAATGATGCTCATGCTCTAAGAAAGAGCGATATGAAATAAAGGGTTGACATTCAGTAGTGTTTGATGTGTAATCTGTCTCTATCGTGCTAGGATTCCTTTTTAAGCTTTCCAGTACTAGTGCATTAACATGTACCCAGAAACTAGGAAGTATGGACACTGATACGGACACGGGACACGACACGGACATATCGACACGTCAAATTCTTAAAGTTACATGACACGACACGACATATATTTATATATAAAAATAATTAAAAATCCATAAATTTTGATAAAAACCTTGAAAATTATAATATATATTCATAATATATGTCATATATGTCATTATTTTATATTGTTTAGTATGTTAAAGTCACAAAAATTGATTTTATATTTTGAAATTTAAGAATATGTGTCGTGTGAGTATCGTACGGGTGTCGGACACGGACGTGTCTTGCACGACGACACGCCCTCAAAATGAAGTGTCCATGCTTCATAGCCCAAAAATGAACAAGAGTGTCCTTTGTTTAGAATCTTTTTCTACCCCACATGCTTGCTTATGGGTCTGTGTTTTTATGCTTTTGTTCTCTGATGTGTCAACATTGTTGAATTTTATCAAAAAAAAAAATTAAGAATTCTATTTCTGAAGAGGAAAGAAGTTTTATACTAAAGTGCCAAACAGTCTAGATTCAAGGTAATTAATATTCATCATAATTGATTAAAGGCAAAAGGTCAGCTCCAGAAAATCATTCCAGAGAAATCATTCCCAGCAATTTACATTATAACAATCGTAAGTGTAAGTACATAACTACTTGAGAATATTCATGAACAACTCTGAAACTCATATAAATAAGGCGTATGTAATTTATTTGATTCAAAGATGCTATAATAATCCTATGCAAGTACTAATTCCCTTCTTTAAAGCATAGTTGTTACCGGAAAATGAAGACACATCTAAGTCAATGAATCTTCCAGTTCTTCTCTAATGCATAGCAGATACGTTCCAAACAAATCCCAGCACTCAAAGGATGAGATGAGACTGCAAAACCCATAAAACAATAAAAGAGATAAATAATTAAAAAAAAAAAGGTTGAATTGAAATTTAAGATACTAGAAATAATAATTACAACAGTGGCAGCAGCAATAACCATGGTAAAAGCAACAGAAAAATCAACAGCAAAGTTATTTATAGCTTCTACAACTGATCCACAAATCAGTCAATGCCTGTTCAAATTGCCCTCATAAAAGGGAAACCCTTGTAACTTAAGTGTTCTTGTTGAAGAATTTTGCACTATACCAGAAAAAGATGTGAAGAAATCACTATAGAAGCACAAGATAATATAACAAGTAAAGAGGTTCACTCATTGTAGAAGATAAGGAACACATGATTCTGTCTTACAAGTCAATAACTTTTCAGAATATAGGACATACAAACCGATAATCATCTTAGAATAAATTAAAGATAGGCTGTACATGTCTTCACATATAAAGTAAAAATAAGGCCTACTAGCATCTGTTTTGATGAACTTTTAACAGATCACAAATGCATTAGACTCATGAATATATCACTCTTCTCAATCCATTGCAATAAGAACATAAAATCCTTTCAGAAGTCGTTCGCTAGAAATATCATGCAAAGTGCTCAAGTTTATTCATATGAACAGGTCCCACGTGAACTATGTCAGAGGCTAAGAGCATATGATGGGTGAAACCAACACGAATCGGAAAGTGCAAGCAAATATGGCTATCTAGCCCATGCACAACTGTAAAGCCTTTGTGATCCAACCTTATTCAATTTTATATATAAGAAAATTTGATATAGCATTATATACATCAATTTAGCATTTCAACTTTTAATAAACACTACTGTCGATGACCAACCTGATATAAGATCATCAATGTAATCAGCGTCAATTTTTCCATGAGCCATAGCACCAAGCTGAATAATTATTTTTTCACAAAAATCAATTGTTGAAACAGAACGAACCTTATCTTGAAATTGTATATAAATGAAAATTTTAAGCATACCACAAATACAAGGTTCTCATTATGATTAGCAGCAGCACTGACGTAATCCTTCAATTGAACAGCTTTTGGTGAACTGGAAGAAAGGCCTAAAACAGCTTATTAGCTACTACGTAAGAGGAGTTTTCACAATAGAGATTTAACAGGTAAGTGTGACCAAATTATAACTCTCACCTATTTTGCAAGAGTTAATAGGTAAGTGCTTAGTAACAGGGTTCTCAACGAGGCGCAGAAGTTTACCATGATTACCCTTTGATTTGATACTGAACTTCTGCAGCAATTCCACTATGAAATATGAAATATGAAGAAAAGAACCAATGATAAGAATAGGAAAATAAGATAATACTTTTAATGGCATGGCTGAGACTTACCCATCATACTACAAAAGCTTCCCAATGTTCTAGGTATCTGAGTGTTTGGTTCAACTCTAATAAGAATTCCTTCATCAGTTCTGATAAATACAGCACGCAACCTACCAGCCATGCAAAGCCGGCTACTCATAATTTTAAGGAGAGCCTAAAATCATAAAACATTTATATTGGTCAAGAAAAGTGCTAGGTTGTTACATTGAAGAGGTAATATAACGCATACCTTTCACAAAAGGCTTATGTTTTAAAAAACAAAAATTAAGAGAAGTACAAAGGTAGAGGATAAGACATTCTCTATAAATGAATCTACAAATAAGTAAAACCCAAAAGAGAAAGAAAATAAGTAAAATTTACAAAACAGATTAAACAATGTAATATTTTTTTTTCTTTATGAAAATAAAAAAGGTGCAGACAAAATACATTCAGATTATTGTCAACCAAATCACAGGTTCTAGATCCACTGTTATAATAAAATACAGTGGATTGGTTGGTCCTTACCAAGGGGGTAACAAATTACTAACCTCATGCACAATATCAGGTCTAAAATCATAGGGATTTCTATTTTTCTTTCGCAGAAAGCTGGCGTGCTCCTCTGCATTCAATATCTGGTACTTCTGGAAGAAGCCATAAATTTTTAGAAAATAGAGATAAATAGTAAAATAAATCAGTTAGGCACACATAGCACTAAGCCCCCATTAATAATATGCTAACAAAAAAAATAAGAATAAATTACTCTATCATCTCTTTATCTTTAAAAGCAACCCAAAAGCTCCCTTACCTTAAAAACCTGCAAAACATGACTCCAAATTCACAAAATGGAATATTTTCACCTCTGCAAACCCAACTAAATGGACTTAAGATTATCCATTATCAAAATTAAAGGGGTGCATCTAGGCTTTAAAATAGAGGAGAGATTAATCAATTTTGTTAAAAAAATGACTTTCTAGTTCACATGTCTCAGTAAATAATTAAGAATTAAGATAAATAATTAGCGGCCACCAATGAGGCTTTCTCAAGTACAAAATACACTCCAGCTTTTGAATGATGACATTGGCGAGGGGCAAATGGAATTCCTGGAAGTTCTAGGACTGCACCATCATTTTGTCCTTTTCCTTCTGATTGATCTTTTTTCTCAGGCATTGTCTGTCAATCAAGAATGAACAATGATTTATTAAGGCATCTTTCATTTTGTTGGTACAAAGAAAACTTAAAAAAGTTGTTTTATTTAATAATTAAAAAAAATTCACAAGCCAAACCCAACTCCAATTACAGTTTAAGAATAAAAGAAACATACACCATAACAGCATAATTCAGGAGAACAAATCAATATTACAAGTTTTAGAACCTAATCGATTGCATACACAACCGGCAATTAAATTTTAGGTACCTTATTTGAAGAAAGATCAGGAAGCACTTGTTTCTCTTCTCCTGCTTGAGGAAGACGACGATAAAAATACAATGCCGGAAGGACTGTTGAGGTTGATGGCGCCGAGGGTTTATATTGACGGCGGCAAAACTATACATATACTGGCAAACTATAAATATGAAATAAACATGATTTATTTTAAATCATATATATTGGTCAAAAAAGTATATCTGAAGATAATGCAAGGATTTGTAGCGGATCTTTAATTTAATCTCGTATTAATAATCAAAATGATGAGCTTTTTTCTATTTATTTTAAATTACCGTTTTAAAACTAAATTTTAATTGTTAGTTAAAAAAACTATAATTCTCAATACAGGATAAAATATATTAAAATAATTTCTATTAAAAAACAGTATTAATCTTAATTTTACCGTCTTTCTTTAAAACATAACGAAGGAAAACGTAATTTGAGTATTTCTATATAAAACAAAAAAAGAAACAAAATGTAGCATGCCTTTGGGATATAGAAAACTCAAAATTCACACATATAATGTTAAGGGGATATAACTGGATCGATCATAGCCTATATAAAAGGCCTGGACTCTTACTACTGGATGTCGGTTGCCATATTTCTTTTGAGGATATGCTAATAGAATTTAGTTTGAGTTGTGTTACAAGGATACTGTCTTTACGAATTTATTTCGCAATCCTCACTAAATTGGAAGCAGTACTCCTAAGATTAAACAAATTCTTCTTATTGATTCAATAAGCCAAGGGAACAGCAAAGTATAATATCAGTAAGTTGAATCAGATTGGTCTCTCATACGTATCTGACGTTCTGATCAAAATAGCCATTATAAAAGTAAAAAGCATTAGAGCTAACAAAAACAATTTAATCATATATTAAATTGTTTTATTACTTATAAACACATTTAAAAATTCATCAATTACTATTATTTTCTTATCAATAACCTTCAAGAATTTAATCACAATAAAATAATAATTTTAGAAAATAATGACCAAAAATTAATAATGATAAAATATATTAAAAGATATTATTGGATTTTCCTTGATCTCACAAATATAAAATTTTCATTTAACACAATTAAATATTATAATATATATAATATTCTCAACACTTACAAAATCTCTAGAAAAGTAATCAAAAGAACTTCCGGGACGCAAAAACTTGATGGACGACTATTTAGGAAGTGCCATTTTCTTGCTTAATAATCTTCCATTTGAAAATCGTGATGTACATGCTGATCCCCACCCACTCGAGGTAATTAAACCTACACTTTCTTAATTAATTCTTTCCCATTCTTTTAATTAATTACTAATCTTCTTGCACAATACATATAATGGAATAATAATCTTTTGGAAAATNGTGCCATTTTCTTGCTTAATAATCTTCCATTTGAAAATCGTGATGTACATGCTGATCCCCACCCACTCGAGGTAATTAAACCTACACTTTCTTAATTAATTCTTTCCCATTCTTTTAATTAATTACTAATCTTCTTGCACAATACATATAATGGGATAATAATCTTTTGGAAAATTAGTGACAATACGATCTCTCTTTAGTCGATCTTGACTTTGAAAGAAGGCTTGAACAGATTTATTCTTAGAATCAAGAAAGTGATTTGAATAAAGAAATTAAATATTATATATGGACAGAGTTTTATTCAAGAAACTTTCAATATGTATGTGTGTATATGTGTGTGGGGGTGTGATATTTGCCATTTTATACATTAATATTTATGCAGGCAATTAATTTGATGTTGATATAAATAATATAATATTAGACGAAACATGATATTCTTTGATCATTGCATTTCTTTTTTTGGGCCTGAATCATTGCATTAATTTATTGCATGTACGTTCGCATGTCCCGAACATCCAAACTACATGTCGTTGCTTGCTGCAATGCAACTTACTTCCTGGTTAGTAATTTTAATTTTTAAACCCTAGTTGTATTTTGTATTTTCAAATGAACCTAACTAATTAAGAATTAAATCTAGATTAATTTTAATCTTAAAAATTTTAATCAATTAATCAGCCACTGCAACAAATTTTATCAAGCGACCTCAATACTTCTGAATTTGTGAGAGCTACCATGTCAATTTGGGACCCAAGGTTATTATAAGCTCAACCCCTTGGTCACTTTCCGGCAACAATACAAGCATTTGAAACTATATTTTTTTTTGGCCTGAAAATATCATTAAAAAAAGAGCGAAGCCCATAATTAACATTTTTTTCTTAATTAATTTCTCAATCTTCATTTCTTAATGTCATATAATTAAGGATATATATATACTTTGCTTTTTCATTTATTGTGTACGTACGTAGGTCGATTATTTCTAGGACTAACGATATTGGATCCTTTGACCAATAATGAACCTTGGAGGGAAATCAATAACTTGCCAAGTTTAATATCCGATTTACCTGGTGGTGAACATGACCCTACGGGCATAATAGGTATACATATAACTATATAAGCATTAATATAATGATGGTATTTTTAGCTCTTTGATTTTTTATTTTTACCATATTTCGGTCTTAACCAAACCAATTGATATATATATATATATATAATTTTTATAAATTCAGGGTGTTTGTATGGCGATGTAACCCAGGATTCATATGAAATGGAAAGTTACATGGACGATGAACTTGACTCGTCGACTTTTCTTCTTGTGGTTTGTAGACAAACTTTGGTATATATATGATTTTTGCATTCTTCAAAGTTGAAACCTCAATATTATGTGAAAGTGTGAAACCTTGTGTCAGTTCAGGTAGGCCGAATTGATGAGGAGGGAATCGAGGAATACATTGATGATTTTGTGAAAGGTATAATATAATTAATTAAAAAAAATATATAGTGAAGATGGAGAATAAATGGGGCGTTTGAAATCGTTTATGTTCTAAATTTCTTACTACTTTGTCATTGATTATATTCTTCAACTATTTGATTGTTCTCTTTCTCAATATTGTATTTTAATTTCATGTATATAGTTGATATTTTTGTTTTTGGCCATTATATAGTTGATACTTCATACTTGGTTGATTTAGCAATGAATTTTTTATGTTGCAAAAAATGTAGCTAAACTCGACGTTGTTAAATTCACTTTACTCTTACGAGTTTACTTAGGGTCCGTTTGGTATGTCATGGGGTAAGTAAAGGAAACGGTTTTACAAGAGAAAGATTGTGAGGGAAAGGAAAAACAGTTGAGGGAATGTAGAGTAAGTAAAGATTGAAAGTGTTTGGTATAAAAAGGTAGGGAAGGAAAAGTAAAATAGATATAGGAAAAAATTATAAAAATGTCCTTCCCACAACCACCACAAGACCACCGCCGCCACCGTCCACGGTGGCCACTAGTACGATAGCTAGATTTGGTTCTTGATAAATGACAAATAATTTCACCAACTTTAGCTTTGTCTGCATATATATATATATATATCTTATATTATATGGCTCCACCCCTTTCTGGTTGTCCATGTTTAAAACTATAGTCTATGAAATTAAAAATAAGAAAAAATTTACTATTTGGTCTCTCTTTCTTTACTAAGTTAACAATTTAGTCCATTATTTATTTTACATACATATTTGCGTGCCCGTTAGAGCACGCAAAGCCCCTAGTATATATATATATCAGAATGTTCATTGGTTAATAGAAAATACAGGTTTGAAGTTACTCACCCAGCGGTAAGTTTGAGCAAGGTTTTCTACGCAATATTGAAGACTGGACAGAGCCTACAAAACAGTCCCCAATTAGTTAGTTTTCTCATTTCCACAGAAAGCGTTGGCAAGTTTTTGTGTTATCGTAAAGCAATGATCCATCATGTAATGTTGAATTGTAAAAGAAAAAATTTGGTCATAAAATCTGATAGCAAACATGCAAAATATTCCCTAAATTTTTCCTTATCAATTGAGAATAAAAGGGAAAGATTTGAGCGAAAACTAGAAAATTTCTGTCCATGAAAGATGACCAATGAGATCCGAATAAGGAAGGAACTGTCATTTATCAGTATAGGCTCGAAGTACAGAAAATACTGCACGCCAATGTAATTAGAAAATAAATTCAAGTTGGAAAGATGCCTATGGAGTCTAGTAGACAAACTACAGAACAGACTTGATTCTTCACATATATCAACGATAGATCTAAGTTATACCCATCACTAACAGTTAGAGTATTAAGTATTAGCCGATCTGTTTTCAGCAAAACTAAATCCTACTATTTGTTAATTGGAAAAAGTGTCGAGATTAACATGGAAACGAACGATGCCAAAGTAACATCAACTAGCAAATGAAAATCTGAAATACAGAGACAGCCACAAAAAGCAGGCGAATTTCTTCACTTCTACGCTAAGTAGCTCATCCGATAAAATACATGTAAACCACAAACATTAATCAAGAATTAGCAAAAAGGACAGTGTTTACCCGCGGACCGTTAACAACGTTATTTTCGGGATTGAATGGAAGATCGTTGAGGAAGACGATGACAGATGATCCCTCACCGGCCGGTGAAATTTTCTCTGCGTCATTGTTGGAATCAATTTCCATGTTTGATCTTTTGGTTACTTATGCTGTAACAAAAAAATTTACCCCCACCATCATGACAAGAGCAAACAACTCGATGTAACACAAAATTCTCAATTCTCCACACATCAGAATCGACAAACACAAATATATATCTTATATTATATGGCTTCACCCCTTTCTGGTCGTCCACATTTTAAAACTATAGTACAAAATTAATAATAAGAGGAAAATTATTATTTGATCCCTTCTTTTTTATTGAGTTAACAATTTAGTCCCTCATTTATTTTACATATATATTTGCGTGCCCGTTAGGGCACGCAAAGCCTCTAGTATATATATATAGCTATATGCCTATATTATACAACATAAACAACCATTTTTTGCATAATACCTATCAGCCATGAAGTATAAGACTAACTTTAGATTTTACTTACAAATAGCAATATGTTCTTCTCTTCATTCTTATTTTTCAGAATATTTCCCACAAATATACAATTCCAACCATTTTAAATCAACACTTTGATGATTCTGAATTCAGGAAAAGAGTTAAGTTTGGACCTAATATGACTAGTCTAGTTACCTCCCTTTGTGCTCAACCCAAATCGGGCAGTCATCCTAAATCTTAAACCATTGAATATACATTAAATATAATACATGCATAGAGCAGCCTCTAAATAATCCAGAACAAAACCCATGTATCATTCAGCCATGATCATTCATCAATTCATCATTAATCAAGAAAGCACGGAACAAATGATGTCAACAAACAATCACACATATAGAACCACAAATCAATAATCAACAGAAACAGAATAGACTACACAAAAAGAACTTATAGATACAATCATACAGAGCAAATGAACAATAGTTACAAAACCAGAACTCCAGACGAGAAGACAAGGTGAAGATGGATGAAGTGACAGACATTAATAGAAGCAAAAGTGATGACAACCGAACACAAAGAGACATAAAAATGGAGACAAAGAAGAATAGAAGCAGAAGACCAGAACGGCAGAATGATGTCATTTAGTTATCACCAAACTTTTAGAATAACCCAAAAAATCTAACTATTATAATTTATAATTTTTAATTAAAAGCTAGTGAGAGTCTATATGATGGACAGAGGACACACCCATGATAAATCTAACCCAAATGTAAACTAATCAGTTAATAAAAGAATTAGGTTGGTTGCAGTCATAATTTTTAAAAACTAAATGGCTTCACATGGGGAAAAGATTGCAGCAAAGAAACGGCTGATCCCAGCTAATAATTGAAGTAGGTTGCAGCAAAGGATCCACAACAAGAACGCGAGAAATTAGGAGAGAAAAAACAACTCAATGTAACACAAAATTCCAGATGAGATAAGGAAGATTCAAAAGAGAAAAAAAAAAAGGAACCAGAGGAGCAAAGAAGAAGATTACAAAGCATTTGCTAAACATTTGAGCTAAGTAACCATAGTGCAGACAAATAGACCAGCAAACCAGATTAACCAATCATATTTATCAAGATTGCAAATTATCTAGACTAAACTTGCTTACAAATATCAATTACACAAAAGATAACTGACACTAGCATACATTACAGTCATTGAACAAGCTTGTAAAAAAATTGACTATTACAAAGCTCAAGTTAAAATATAAGGTTGTAAAAACAATTAACCCATGGTACAATAAAACATCTCAAAAAAAAAATAGAAAAGCAACAGACAATGATTAGAGGCAAACCCTCTATACACAGAATCAATTTGGTACGCAACCTTGGCATACTTTGCAATGGTTATACCATCAATCTAAAGCATACATATGACACCAGAATATACAACAACATAGTAAAAGTCAGATACATTCCACATCTATCTACCAATAGCTACAACAAATAAACTTGATCATATTACTGTTCATTTCATCTCTTTTTGCAGCCACAGTGCAGACAAATAGGTTGGTATGCATATGACTAAATCATTTTGAACATCATAGAAAAAGAACTACATAATAGTTTTCTCTGATTTATACATATCTTTCTAGGTTCCAATGAAGCACAAGACCTAGAAGGATGTATATCTCCCTATATGCATTAGATTGGTCCAATCTGTATAAAACGCCCAAATCCTCCATTATTCTTTGTTTCCTTATATGCCTTTTTAAATTCAGAATGTTTAAATCAGAGAAAACGAATGAATCACAATTGGCTTTCACTTACCAATAATTTTCCAGGGACTTAAAAACAAATACAAGTGATTCAACATCACACTGAAACAAAGGAATTGAATGAAATTCAAAACAGAAAAGTTGCTATCGGGTCGTATACAACTGCTCCTGGCTATGATTTGTTGTTTGAAGTCTTGTCATCCGAAGTTTAGCAATCATTGTTTTTAACCTCAACTGTTCCCTTGGAAGAATTTTTGGCGTACGAAAGCGCCTATGAGAATCTTAATGTTTGCTTGGAAAGCTTAGCACAGGGCTTTGCCGACTTTTTTGAGTCTCAACAAACATCATCTCATATGTGACGTGTTCTGTCGTTTTGCAGTGAATTTGATGTCTCGATAGATCATGTTTTCCTGCAATGCCACTTTTTCGGGGCCGTTTGGTTTGGGTTAGACATCTTGTTAAGGTCTAATTCCCCCAGGTTCAGGAACACTCAGCTTTGGCTCAAATTCTGGGTTCTACGTTGGAAAAATGACCCATAAAGGTTCGCTGTCATTTGGCTTCCAATACTTATGGGCATGAATGTGTTTTGGAGGCTGAGGAATGAGGCGATTCGTACTCGTAAACACGTCTCCCCGCAAAAGGCTATTCTCATGACTGCTACATCTAGGGAGGTTTATCGAAATGTCTTTGATAGCTTATTTGTTTCTTCTTTTTTCTGTTGCGAATTATGTTAAACTGTATTCTTTTATTGCGTCGTTCANATTATCTATATCTATATCTATACTATATTATATGTATGAGGGGTGTTTTGATTGGTTAAAATTAATTTTATTTTGAAATATTAAAAGAGGAAAAAAATAGTGGAGAGAGTTAAGTAACTTCCCACTACTTTGATGGCTATCAAAAAAAATTGTCACAACATCAAATAAAAAAATTATTATTAAAAAAATAAAAAATATATTATGAAAAAGCTTAAATTTTTATTAAAAATATAAAAAAAAAAAATTAAAAATATTTAAATTTAATAATTATTAAATTTTAATTAATCTTTGCATGCCGTTAGGGCATGCAAAGCACACTAGTATATCATTAGTCACATAAAATTTGTCGTTAATATTTGACTAAAGTACATAAAAATGATCAAATTGACCAAAATATAAAATATTAAGGATAAAATTAACAGCAAAAAAAATATTAGAGACGAAATTGAAAGTTGATATAAAAATTAGAATCCTAAGTCTAAGCCTTGTCAATAAAGCTCTACTTCCTAAGCAGTATTGGAAGATCATCTAGAAGCCTAAGTCTATTACGTCTACTTGGATCTGCAACAAGTACGTGGTTCCTCACTTTGATTTTTTGTTAAAGGAGAATACGAAGAGTTCTTTGGCTTGGAAGGGGGTTATGATGAATTCCCATATTATCACTGATCATCTTCGATGGAGTTTAGGTAGAGGTGATTGTGTGGATGTTCGAAGCAAATTTTGGGATAACCATTTAGGTGGGACCGCTACTAGTATCTTTGTGAATGACCTTATGCGTTATGATTCGCACACTTAGGATTTGGAAAAAGGTTATTATGGTGTGTTCAGAAGTGGAGGCTAAACAGTTGGTGGAAGGGCCGATTCCGGTGAGAAATAGGTCTAATTGCCTTTGTTGGACATCTGTTGCTATCGGGTCGTATACAACTGCTCCTGGCTATGATTTGCTGTTTGAAGTCTTGTCATCTGAAGTTTAGCAATCATTGTTTTTAACTTCAACTGTTCCCTTGGAAGAATTTTTGGCGTACGAAAGCGCCTATGAGAATCTTAATGATTGCTTGGAAAGCTTGGCATGGGGCTTTGCCGACTTTTTTGAGTCTCAACAAACATCATCTCATATGTGACGTGTTATGTCGTTTTGCAGTGAATTTGATGACTCGGTAGATCATGTTTTCCTGCAATGCCACTTTTCCGGGGCTGTTTGGTTTGAGTTAGACATCTTGTTAAGGTATAATTCCCCCAGGTTCAGGAACACTCAGCTTTGGCTCAAAATCTGGGTTCTACGTTGGAAAAATGACCCATAAAGGTTCGTTGTCATTTGGCTTCCAATACTTATGGGCATGGATGTGTTTTGGAGGCTGAGGAATGAGGCGTTTCGTACTCGTAAACATGTCTCCCCGCAAAAGGTTATTCTCATGACTGCTACATCTAGGGAGGTTTATCGAAATGTCTTTGATAGCTTATTTGTTTCTTCTTTTTCTATTGCGAATTATGTTAAACTGTATTTTTTTATTGCGTCGTTCAATTTTGATGGGTTGACCATTGATGCATGCCACTCTAATGTGAGGCCTCATCGGTCCGTAGTACTCACTTTGGAGAACTGGTCGCCCGAGGTTCGGGCTTGTTTCTTCTTCTCCATCGTTTTTTCATTATAATAAAAAAAAACCTTAACAATCAGAATATAAAGTAACAAAATGTCATGAGATAAAAATAAAAATAAATGTCGCAATATCACACGATAACTAATGCTGATTTAATTTCTTTTATTGGACATTATCTTATATATTTTATCTTGAATTAAGAATTATATTTTTTTTAACAATTAAAATTTAGTTTTAAATATTTAATTTAAAATAAATAGAAAAAACTCATCACTTTAATTTATTAATATGAGATGAGATTAAAGATTCGCTACAACTTTACCC
>QANZ01027863.1:9099-55013 GCA_003254925.1 Chamaecrista fasciculata | reverse complement strand
TTTTTTGATAAATCATAGATGCTCATTTGTCTTTTGAGGTTCTAAGAACTATTTTGATAAAGATCATAAACTTTTGGGATTAAAATGTAATTAAATCAGGACCTATTCAATAGAAATCTTATGAAAAGGAGAAAAATCTATAATATTAGAATTCTAAAGACCCTTTTATAATTAATTCTTTATGTTTTGATCCCTTTTAGTAAAGAGAAAGGACTTAAATGCATAAGAGAAGACTTTTTGGGAGATTTTTGACATTTTGACGTACATTTGCCGTTAAATCCTAACAGAAAAAAACCTCAGGGGACCAAATCGCTAACGAAGCAAACCACGGGGTACCACAATGCAAAAATTTTTCTTTCAGGGTACCAAAGGGGAACCGCCCCTAACTACAGGGTACCAAATTGCAATTTACCCATAAAATTAAAATGAAAACGGATAAAATTTTTTTATCAGGTTGCTCTCAAAATTTATCCACAAGCTCATAAGGACTTCTAGATTAACTACACAATTTACTTTTAAGTCAAATGCTAAGTCTAATGTCTAACATGGTACCTTGGGGTATTACAGAAACCCTCTTTGGTCTGCAATTTCAACAACCCTAATTTCATCAAATCAAATTAGAAACCCTAAATCTTTGAAATTGCTTCAAAATCCGCCGAGAAATTTGGAGATGATAGTTCGGGTGATTTCTGATTAATGTATATCTATGTGTGTGTGTATGTGTGATTTCTGATTTAATTTGATGAGTGGAATTTGAAATTCGTATGAGAAATGAGGGTTTGTTGAGTTTATGGGAAGAAGATGATGATGAAGATGCAGAGAGTGTTGGGTTTCATCGTTTAATGCTCAAAATATGAAGCTAATATGTAGTTCAAGCTTCAGCAAAACCACAGGTATCTAATGTGCAACTTTTGAAACCACAATACTTTTTCCGTCAAAAATTTAACGGAAAATTACACAAGTACTGTTTCTGTTTAACGGCGAAACACACAGGTACCTAATGTGCAACTTTTGAAACCACACGTCATAAAAGTGAGATTAGGTCAAACCACAGGTACCTTTCCTGTATTTTACCCTAAATAAAAATTCTGACGTGGAGTTTTATTAATTCATTTATGTTTTACATCTCCTCTTTCATATTACGTCAGATACGTCTAGAATATTTTGGCCAAAACAAAAAGATACGTCTAGAATATAAAAAGAAATAATCAACCTCCATAAATTACGCTTAGGTTAAATTCTCTGACATTTCCCCAAAAATATTAAAAACTTAACTTTATTTTATGATTTTTTTGGTCAGAAACTTTATTTTATGATTAAAAACAATTTAAAAAAAAAATCAAGTGGACCAAGGCCCATAATAATCTTTTTGGGGGGTCGAGTCACCCTCTTCTCCCCATAGCCAAAACACGATCACGTAGAAGAAGAAGATGCAAGGAAATCTGCACAGCCGTTTATTTATTTCATAGTTAGTCTGCCTGAGTGCCTGTATAATCTGCATATCCCGCTGTTGATATGAACTCTCGGCGCCGTCAAGAGTCTTTTCTGCACTTTTATTTATCGTCGACTTCCTCAAGCAGAAGAGAAACAAGTGCTTCCTGATCCTTCTTCAACTAAGGTACCTAAAAGTAACTGCCGGTTGTGTATGTAACCGATTCCGTTCTAAAATTTGTAATATTGATTTGTTCTCCTGAATTATGTTGTTATGGTATTTTTTCTATTCCTACACTGTAATTGGAGGAAAGGTCAATACGAAAGAAATATTAGGGAGATTTGTATTAGGGAAGTGATACTGAGAACCGTAACTTCTAGGCGTTCGAATTATTCGGTTTCGCTGATGATTAATGTTTGATAAAAAAATATGCATGAAGTATGGATTCGACACCATGCATTATCCAAGGGTTGATAATGGGTGTTTCAGGTCTCTCAAATATATCCGCTTTACTTTCTGTTACTAGTTATCTTGGTGTTTTTCTCACGTTTCCATGTCTGTTTCTTGAAGTTTTATTCTTATAACTGGGAGATAAATGCTGGTTAGCTTTGCTGGGGCCTCTTTATTTGTGTGTCTTTACTTAATTCCTCAGACTCTTTGCAAGGGAAGAAAAAGGTTTAACTCAGTCCTTGGAAGCAATGGATATAGAATTCACAGAAGGAAGTTCAATTGTATGGTCCTTATAAAATGACATTTGTGATCGTGTCATGTATAAATAAAAGTATTATAACTAATAAGATGATCAAATTTTACTCGCCAGTCGCCACATATAGTCTGCCTAAAGTCTTAACATAGTTGATGAGTGTAGTTTTATGTCATACGAGGGTCTGGCTTTGTTGGAAAAGTGTGGTGACTGCTTGCTTGTGATTTTCTTGCGTGGGTTTGCTCTATTGTCTTTGTTTTCAACAGGAAGTGCCTTCTTGATATTGACTCTATTCCCTTTTTCATTTTCTATTTATTTTCCAAAGAAAAAGCTGGCTTTTTGTTACGTTTTAAAACAATAATAGGCTTCGTTAGGGATAAAATACATCGTCCCTTTTTAAATTTGATCTATCTATTAACATAGACTGAATTAACTTATTCTCATGAAAATATCTTTTTTCTTCTATCTTTGCTAGTATATTTTATTTCTGTTGGTTCTGATTATAATTTCATACACATACAACCTGTGATCATTTCCAGCGGCTTCATATAAAGTTTCTATTTTCTTGACAGCATTGAAATATTGAATATTCCTGATTTTAATAATTTTTCACCTTTTGCCTTTTGTTTTGCTTCTTTACTATCATAGGAGCAAAGTGGAATCAAAAGACATGGTTAATCCTTCTAGAAAAAAAAACCTGAAGCGGAAGAGGGTGGAAAAGCAAACCAGTAATGTGACCATTAGAGAAGGAGAGCAACATGTCAACCAGGAATCAACTGCAATGGCATTGGAAAAGGGAGAAGTTGATGCTGACAATGGGCTGACAGATACCCCTTTGGTCCATTCTCCACCAACTGTCAGGTCTCGTGCCATATTCATCCTTGACAATGCTTCTCTGAAGAAAGGCCTTGTTAGAAAGGTACTTTCAGATTAATCAGTAATCATTTTGTGTGAACCTTGTTTGTGGTTTTGATTGTAATGTCCTGAATTTTGAGGGAAGTTGTCGATATTAGTTTGTGTTCACCTTTTTTTTTTATTATTATTTTGTGGTTTTCTTATGTATGGCTCAGGAGTGGAAAATTTTAAGTTCAAATGAAGATGCTCAGTTTCTGCTAAAGCAAAAGAAGAATCTCAATGACTATCGACCTGACATAGTTCATGGGGTTGGCTCTCATTTTCATACCTCCTAAACATAATTTTTCATTATCTTTAAGGTGAAATTATCTTATAAAATTTTTTTTTAATCAATAGATGAAGAGCTATCGATGGAAAAAATTGTCACTAAAGAGTACGCATGACAGTGAGGAACCTGAGGAGGATTATGAGTTACTTGCACAAAATTTGTGTCAATTCACATATTCCCCTCTTAATTTACCATGTTTTAAAAATGAGGCGACCTATTGTAAATGTTTTTCTTTTTTAACATGGTAGCCACATAAAAAAATTATAAAAAGTTATCCGTTAACTTTGGATTTCTGCAGGCTCTTCTCTCCATTTTGGGTAGCCCACTTAATAAAGCCGGCATGGTAGCTGCTATATATGTTAAAACTGATGAAGGAGTTCTTTTTGAGATCAAGCCACATGTTCGCATTCCACGAACATGTAAGCGATTCTGTGGTGTCATTAGTAAGTATTCTACAGATGGCTTTGCTCCTTTTAATCTGGTATCAGCTTTAGGAAACAGTGTTGTTTGTTTTCTGTCTTTTATGAATTTAACATGTTTAACTTATTTTGGTCTTTTACAATACTCAAGTGAAATTGCTTCAAAAGTCGTCTGTATGTGCCAAAGATACAAATGAAGTACTCCTTCGAGTTCTTAAAGAACCTGTGACTCATCATTTACCTGTCAATTCTCACATAGTAGGTGGGTTATATTACCTGTCAATTCTCTTTAAGGCTTTTGCTTATTTTGTCTATTTTGGCCAGGGTGTGATTTTGATGTAAGCATGTTGTTTTTGGGAGATGCAGGCCTTTCTTATAGTTCAGAGAAGCTGGTTGATATAGAGGATTATGTGTCAGTCATGAGTGATGCTGTTAGTCCTGTATATGTGGTATGTTTTACTTTTATTAATAAATTTATGTGGTAGAAACTCGATGATCAAGTGTGATGGTTGGGTTTCAATCATTGTGATAAATTGCCATCTATTTTCAGGTAGGTGCAATGGTCAATGGTAATGTTAAAAATGACTATATGCAAGATTATATTTCAGGTAATGAATTTTGAAACATGTAATTTTGTTCTTTAATGTTTAAAGTTTGCAATACTGATTTTCTTAATTCTTTGCATTTTCATTGTTCCCACTTCCCAATGCCTGTGTTCTATACCCAGTCGTCAAGTAGATATGCATACATATAGCAAAGTGGAAGGTCCATTTCCATATAGTGAATCACGTCATTGGATGCAATAATTAGTTGATAAAATATAGACATGTTTCATGATCATATTACTGTTTTATCAACTTACTGCACCTTGCTTTATCAACTTACTGCTCAAAAGTTATGCTGATATTTATTGTTGCTGTTGCAGTTTCGGGTTATCCACTTGCTGCCGGATACTGCGTAGCGATGATCTGTGCAGCATTGGAGAAAAAGTGGGAAGTGTAAGTAAATTGTCCTTCTATAAGTCAAAATTATAGTTATTTTGAAATCCGTCAAAGAACTTACGGTGGAAGTGGAAGTTTCAGGGCAATATTTTATTTATTCATAAGATCTCGAATTTGATCTTATTCAAGATTTTATTTAAGCGGTACCAAGTTATTTACCCTTTGTTGGTGCCTATATTGTATCTTTTGGAAATTAGAAGAAACATAACTAACGACATGAAGAATACTAGTGATTAAGACTAACAAGTAATAATCTGATTTTGTGATGTTCTGTAGGTGGTTGTTAAATTCCGATAGAAACTAATTTTTTAAATTTTATTATAAATATCAAATATTTAATTTCTAACTTTATTATGACGTGTCATTGATTGGAGAAATGGATACCCTGTAGTGATTTTGGCGATTTCTCTGCCGTTTCTTGTAGTTTGCAATTTAGGCCATTCATTTCATCACCCTTTTTCTCCTTGCGCCACGTGTCCGTGCTCCTCTATGGGCAATTTGGAAATCTAAAAATAGTTTCTTACTTGAAGACAGAAGTATAAACGCTGATGACTATAAGACTTGCTGAGAAAAGTGTTGTGGCTTATTTGGGACTTGAATTCTTTGTAACGTAAATGAACTTTAATTTAGAGAAAGAAAGTATAGTAAGATCTACATTTCTCTCTCTAAATTATAATGTATTTGCACAATAATTCACTTCCACTNCTTAAAAATTAAAAGGATCAAGAGCTTTTGACATTCTTCAAGGCATTAGGCATTGTTTGGAAGTTTTGTGGCTTATTAAATAATTCTAGAATTTATGTTAATCCATTTTCAGTCATTGCCACCTTATAGTAGAAGAACATAATGGACTTATAGACATTTCGTATATAATTTGCACTCTGATTTCAGTTTTAGAAAGGTTGGAGCTTGTTTGATGAATGAATTGGTTTTATTTATGAGGTTTTATGTTCAATTGCCTATTTCTTTACTTAATGACTCATAAAATGCGAAGCTTATCTTCAATATTTCACTTGATTTATTTTTAAGTAAGCTTGTTCCTGTGTTATGGTTATTTATTGCTTGCTTCAGTATAGTGGTGCCATGTTATACTGCCACATTTATAGTGTGCCTACTCATTAAGTGATTTAATTCGTCCAGACTGATTAAATTTTGTAATTCTCTTGCGTTGGGGACGTGTACATGTAGAAGTGGTGATTGCAAATAGAATTTTGCATGTATAGAAAATTTTCATCAATCTAGTATGTTTTATGAGAGGAAATAGTAAATAAATCATGATAATCTTTGTTCACCCAATGTCCGGATCCAATGCTTCAATACCAATTTGACATATGCTGAAAAATGAAAAATTGGATCCTATTTTGAGACATTTTTGTAAGAATAATGATAACCTTTGTTGTTTTGCAGCCAATTGAAACTTTCACACCCAGACCATGTACTTGTTAAACGGGCATCTACAGCAGAAGAAAGCTTTGATAGAGCACTACAATCGTTTACTTAATGAGTTGATGATTTAGTTTCTTTCAATAGGTGAATGGTGATATGGTCACCGTTGCATTTTCTCTTGCTCGTGGCTATTAAAATGCATTAATTAGAACACAATCGGTTGGGAAATCCGAATATGTGTGTCATTCAAAATTTATGGCATTGTTTGGTTTACTTTTATTGTGATATTGTAATAGTTGCATCTCATATTAAGATTAAGATACAAAGAATTTCTTTATATTGAATTTTAATTTTTCTTTGAAAGCAAGATATTCACTTTAATGCCTTTTGAGTTTTGACAGAGACTTGCATGCAATAGGATCCACACTTCATAGAAGGCCTCCACAGTACACACCACACATTTTCTGTCACTTTGCTTTGCGCAGTATTGACGTTCGGAAATTAATACAAAGCTACGAAGTATGGACACTGACACACCGACACGTCAAATTCTTAAACTTACATGACACGACACGACATATATTTATATATATAAATAATTAAAAATTTATAAATTTTGATGAGAACCTTAAAAATTATAATATATATTCATAAAACATGTCATATGTATATTATTATTTTATATTGTTTATCATGTTAGAGTCACAAAAAAATAATTTTATATTTTAAAATTTATGAATATGTGTCGTGTGGGTGTCTTACGGGTGTCGGACACGGATATGTGTCGGACACGGATACGTGTCTGACACGGCGACACGCCCTTAGAATGAAGTGTCCATGCTTCCTAGATACGAAGTGACTCTTTCAATCTAAATACTTTTTTAATTAGGCCAAAGTCCTATTTTGATCCCCCAATTATGCTCAGTTAGGACTGTATAATGTAATAAATGAATTGTTCCGATATGTGAAGAAATTCCTGTTTATTCGAAGAAATGAACACCGATAGTGATAGTATTACGATAGTGCTAATAAGTAAAGGAAAAGCTAACACAAAAACTTCTGTTACTTTCCTTATTAGTTGTTTTATACATTGTAAATGTGATTATCTTTCTTAATGTGACGTTAGAATCGTAATCTTGAAGGAAGATTGGAAAGATACGTCGTCTTGGTCAAAATTCCAGAGTGATTTGGACTATGATATAGGACTGTATAATATAATAAATGAATTGTTCCGATATATGAAGAAATTCCTGTTTCTTCGAAGACATGAACACTGATAGTGAAGTATTATGATACTGCTAATAAGTAAAGGAAAAGCTAACACGAAAACTTCTGTAACTTTCTTTATTAGTTGTTTTATACCGTGTAAATGAAATTATCTTTTCTTAATGTGATGTTAGAATCGTAATCTTGAAGGAAGATTGGAAAGATATGTCGTCTTGGTCAAAATTCCATAGTGATTTGGACTATGATATAGGACTGTACAATATAATAAATGAATTGTTCGGACATATGAAGAAATTTTTGTTTCTTCGGAGAAATGAACACTGATAGTGAAGTATTACGATAGTGCTAATAAGTAAAGGAAAAGTGGAAAACCTAACACAAAAACTTGCCCACGCTCTGTTTTGCAGTCTCCGACCCACGTTCCATATTTGGTCGTACAAAACCTTGCTGCAACTTACATCTCGGTTAGTAACTTCAAACCTGTATTTTATATTATCCAATGAACATTATATATATATAATATATGCAGCCAAGTATTTGTCATTTGTCAAACTGAACCAAACCTAGTTATCATTAGCCATGTGATGAATTTTATTGTTTAAATTTCCCATATCTCTTTTGCACTCCTTGAAAAATTATTGGCTTGTCGTTCCAGATAGCTGCCAATTAATTAGTAACTTGAACTCCGTGCTTGTTATGTTTCCAGCCACTAGAACTAATTTTGTCAAGCCCCCTCAATGCTGCTGGATTAGTGCGTGCTATCTACGTCAATTTTGGACCCAAGGGTTACTACGAGATCAACCCACACTTCAAGCCCCTAACGGAAGCAAAATTTATATCTTAAGTAAGTGATTTTTATTTCTTCATATCTCAATCTTCCTTTTACAGTCAATATGGTTATGTAGGAAAGAATTTAGTACTAGTGTTTGATACTATCGAAAATGTGATTTGATAAAGGATATATACTTCATTTTTTTTGGTAATTAATTGAGTGTGTGTGGGACTTTTGGATTCTTGTAGGTGCATTATTCCGGGCTGGAATAAAAAGGGATAAAAAAACTAAGGAAGTGCATTGGCGTAAAGTCACTGATGACTTGTCATGTTTAATGTCCAGTTGTTTACTTTACCTGTAAACTCTCGGAAAATAGGTAAGTATTAATGATGCATTTAGATTTCTACCGCATCTACCTCATCTGGTTTTCAAGTAAGTGTGTGTATATGTATATATATATATATATATATATATATAATGGCTCTGAATTTAGGGTATGTTTGGATGGAATGTCTACGGGGGGAATGGAGAGGAGAGGAAGGGACAAAAAGTAAAAAAAATATGTTTGGAAGTTTTTTTAGGAGAGACTGGAGTGGATAAGGAGGGACACTTGGCACCCCAAAATTCAATTTTTGCTGGCACCCCAAAATAACATGTGTCCACTCCATCCCATTCCATTACAAATAACTTCCAAACAAGATTAACAAGTGTCCACTTCTTTCCTCATTAAAAACTCTCAAACAACATATCTACTCAGTCTATTAATATCCTCTCCTCTCCACTCTATTAGTGTCCATTAATATCTTTTCCTCTCCATCTTCACTAAAACTCCCAAACATAGCCTTAGGGTGTCTGCATGGAGCTCAACCCCAAGGTTCAAATTCAATGAACTATCTCGCCTACATAAAAAATTCTTCAGAGAAACAATGTTCTGTATTTGTGGTATATGTTGCTAAATATTACTATTGAGTTTTAATTTCATATGATTTTTGCGTTGGGAAACTCAGATTTAAGAGAACCATGCATTATGTGAAACTAATGTGTTCAGGTAGGCCAAATTGCGAATAATCAGGAGCTCCAGGGATACATTGATGATTTTGTGCAAGGTATAATTTAATTTAGTCAATCCAACTGCGGTCTCTCTCTTCCATATCCATTTTTATTTTCCATGCCTTTGGAAACTTGCAGTGTTCAGATTACAAATTATAATGAATAGTAGTTTCAGATTCCTAAGTTTTTCCATTAATGTGTTAGTCTAAACGTCTGTGTAATCAGTGATTCAATCTGCATCTTGCCAAAAGAAAAAACCTGCACTCTGCACATTTAGTTCCTCTACGCCCTTAAAAGATTAATTTGATTCTCCATCCAAATATTGTCTCTAATGTGTGTTACTTGCTTGTTGTTTCTGAGTATGAGCTGGCTGCTTCTTATTGCTTGGGCAGGATAATTGGGGCCATGGAGACGAAGTGGGGCATGGATCGTGTACAATAAAAGTTTTGTTGGTTCTAAACTTCTTTCCACTTGTCATTAATTGATAGTATACTTGAACTATTTCTTTCTTAACAATGTATTTGCGCGTATACATACTCGGTTGACACATAATTGGTAAATGCATATAAAGATATTCTCGTAATTGGTAAATGCATATAAAGATATTCTCGTAATTAGTAAATGCATATAAAGATATTCCCTCTATACAGAGGTCCTGTCTTATTTTGCATGCTTCATTCATATGTTAGTATATATTTGTTTACTATTCTTTGTAGTGTTATTATTATTGTGTGAAATAAATGAATGAAAATATCAATGGGAAGTTGATTAAAGTGATTAGCATTTTAACATGGTTTAAATAAATTTTTAGACTTGAGGCATTGTAATTATAATTATTTCTGTTGAAAGATTTATTCATTGTAATTAGATATATAACACAAGTTGAGTTCGAATTATATGAAACAAAATCTTAAAAACCAGACGGGCAATCAAAATATGAATGGGTGTGTAGGATCATCATGGGTAGGGTATGGGTAGCTTACTATGATATATGTACCCATATCCATATGTGAGCGGGTATCAAAATCAATCCCCACACCCATACCCGCTGGGTAGTCTAATCCCCATACCCGAACCCGAAAAAATTTTAAAATAAATTATTTTTTGTTGATATAAAATTTATATTCATCTAACTTTTTACATCTATAACTACTAAAAATTAAAAAATAAATTATAAATATGAACACATTAATAAAATATTTAATATTTATAAAAACTTTAATATTTTTTCAATAANATTTTCTTTATATTCAAATTCATAAATGTGCCCCATTATTCATGGCTGGGATTCTCTACGAGCTTTGAATTATCACTCACACATGTTAGGGATTGATTAATTGGCCGGACACAAATTTATGGACCAAATTGCATTCTCAAAAGAATTTTAATGTTATTTTCATTTTGGCCCATAATCTCATCCAATGGGATGGACCAAAATTCATCATCCCATAGGATTGAGAAATCACGCTTTCCAAGATCATCTCATCTCAATATCATCCCAGTCAAACCCCAGTCAAACCCCACCCAAACACCTATCATCTCATCTCAATCTCCATCTCAACATCATTATTTCATACCATTTCTACCCCTATACAAATTAAAAAAATCCATAATCATATTTCAACCAACCACAATCATTACATACCCTTTTATATAATTTCACACCCTATTATACATCATTTTCTCTCAAACCATCCAAACACCACTACATCATCTCATCTCATCCTAATTTCAACATCATCTCATCTCATCTCATAGGTTGAGATTGGATTGAGATTGGAAGTTGCCAAACAGCCCCTTATATATTCAGCACCCTGATATCAATAACAGTCATTCCTATTTTCAACTTACTCTTTCCCCTATGATAGTTTTTGCCGTAGACAGTGCCGTGTTTGGTGTTTCAATGCGCGTTTTCATTTTCTTTCGATAATTTAATTTTGTTAATTCTATTGATTTTCTATTAGTTTTACGAAGGCCAAAGCTTCGTTTTGGATGGTTTGTTTTAAGTACTATTTTACTCCTTTCATTTTTCACTGGGCTCATGGTAACCTTTTATATTTGTTCCTTCATTGATAATGTTAGCCTATTCTGTTAAATATTGAGGTGGCTAATTACATTTAATTTTCATTTTGCTGATACCGAGTTCCAATAATTACATGAGAGAGATCAATTTAGCAATCTTTCCAGTTTTAGAGTATAAGCCATACTTCAATCTTATCGAAGCCCAAGTAATTACGTTTGTCTATCTCTCATCTGTTAAAGTAAATCAGTATTTTGAATAATAATGTTTGCAGATTTATAATTTTATGAAGCGATCAAAATGTTATCTGGTTAAATTAAAATATTGAAATTATATACTAATATAATACCCCGTATAAACTTGCGTCTGGTCACAAAGTTCGTCGTTCTTTGGGCGAAAATAACAATAAAAACTTGTGTCAGGCCAAAAATAAAAAAATAAAAACTTGTGTGATGTGTCTGTTTCAGCTAATTCATATACACATATTTGATTTGTAGCTTAATTTGCCAACCTTGTATAACCATGATATTGGTCAATGGAATTTTCATGTTCATCATATAAAAACTAGCTCAAGTACCCACGTCACATCACGTATAATTATCATTAAACACATTTATTTTGTATGTAACAACTTTTATTCTCTTATGGCAATTACATTAACTATAAAAAGTATTCCTTTTCAGCTATAATAATAATTAATAACCAATATTGGCAATATCATTCAATTCAGCATTTCTTTCCCCAAAATGCCCTTCACATGTGTCATTCTGCCTTACAGATCGCAAATTTGTCATTTATTTATTAACCTTTAAATAATTTNCTATGAAGCATGGACACTGACACGGACACGGGACACGACACGGACACGGACACAGCGACACGTCAAACTCTCAAAATTACGCGACACGACACGGCATATATTTATATATATAAATAATTAAATATTCATAATTTTTAATAAAAAAATTAAAAATTACAATTTTTATTCATAATATATGTCATATCTATTATTATTTTCTCTTGCCTATCATGTTAAAGTTACAAAAAATTGATTTATATTTTAAAATTTATGGATATGTGTCGTGTCAGTGTCATACGAGTGTCGGACACTGACACGTGTCTGACACGACGACACGCCTTCAAAATGAAGTGTTCATGCTTCCTAGGAGTAAATTAATAATTTCCTTCTTAAAAATAGTAAAATTTTTAATTTAATCCTTAAAATATAATATTAAATAAAATATAATTATTAAATTTGAATTAATATTAAAAAATATTAAGTCCAAAACAATCATTTTATCATTTTATCTTTTAGGGATTAAATTGATAAATTTATTATTATTATTACTGATTAGTGTACGATTTTTCATGGGACAGTAACCGCTTCACATGGCCTCGCTGTACTGTTAATTGGAAGCTGTCATGGGCATTAAACTAAAGTTAATCGTATTTCAGTATTTGAATAGTAATTAGTAACATAACATAACCGATTTCATTACATTATTTTTTTCTAGTCAAATAGAGTGAATGAACGAACGAACGAAACGCTCTCTCTCTCTCTCTCTCTCTCTCGCTTTGAGATTCTCCACTCGAAAGATAAGTTTTTCAAGGAAAGCAATGAGTGTGTTTGAAGGCAACGACCCCACATGTGCTGGGAATTGATCTACGAGCTGCCATTAATGATACAACCTGTGCTGTGCGATACTTTTCTCAAACTCGCTCACTCAGTCACTGTGCTTTTTTTTGGCAGACGAGTCTCACTTATGTATCATGCTTCCATAGACTTTATTTTACCCCACAGCGACTTAAATGCGACTTTTTCTTTAATGCGTATGAGTGAATTTGGTCCCTTGTGTCGTTTGTGGGTTTTGGTTTTTATTTATATAAACTTGTACAGGTGTGTTTTGGGATATAGAGAAGATTTGGTAATGGTTTTCTAGAGCAGAGCACTGGGTTGTTGACCTAAACATAGTAGCTGTTTTGAAATTCTTGGATTTGTGTTCAATTTAGCATGTGTTTGCCATGTGGGGGGTTTTCTCTAATGGAGTGGTTTTAGCCTTTTAGGGTTTTCATCTCTTGGTTTTGGTTTTTGAAGGTGTTCATTTGGTTTAATTTATTTTGGGGGATTGAAGAGAAGAGATAGAGAAGAAGCAGCATTTTGAAGAAATTTCAAGGTTGTGGGAGACAAGTTTGATAATAATAATTTGGTATCAAATTAGAGTGTAGGGGTATAATCTTTAGAATTTGGAGCCCCTTTTGCTGCTGCTTCAGAATCTCAGCGTAATATAGGCCTTTGAGAAGGACTGAATTGAGTTTTTCTTCTGGCATTTGAGGAAATGGCTTGCATGAAATTGGGTTCTAAAGCTGAGGCGTTCCAGCGTAAAGGACAGGCCTGGTATCTATCCTCTTCTTCAATATCTATTTCTTTAGCCCAAAGATTTCTGCATTTTTAAATTTTAGGGTCATACATTTATCTACTCATAAAAATGCTTGAACGCAGACATCGAAGGATTAGACTTGGTAAAACTCACTAAATTTTTCTTCCAATCAGGTTCTCTGTTAACAACATGACATTTGATTAATTTTTTTCTTAATGTAGATCCGTGAGGTGGTTCTGTGTTATAAGAAAACAGTCACCTCTCATTTTTTAAATTAAAGAATGTGATAGTACGCATCTAAAAGTGCTTAGTAAGACTTCTGCCTGGGGACCTTCCTGTGAGTCTATGGTGGGTGTAAAACTAAAAAGCAAAATGAGTTCCTTTTACTTAGATCTGAAAATAGTCTGTTAAACATCATATGTTCATATGAATGAAAAGGTCTCTAGTTTGTTCTTCTATCCATGGTTTGTATTCCTTTTGGGCTCATTAAATAACATTAATGCTTGTAAAAGTTAAAAAAAAAAATCAATTGATGATTTTTGTACGAGTTTTTCTTTATATCCTTCATGATCTAGGAGGGGAGATTTTCTATTCTCTTTGTTTTAGGATGCTTCCAGTTTCTAGAGAAGTTAATGAGCATGTTTATACATCATAGAATGCCATCTCTGATTCTAAAATCTGAATTCCTTTCCCTCCTGATAAGGAGTAGTCAAGAAACCTTCTGCTGAGCATGACATGAAATAAGCTGGTTAAATGACCTTGCAATGCACTTCTTTGGTTTTTCCTTGCATTTCTTTACTACTACTCAGAAGATAAATCAAATTGTGTTTTGTTCAAGTTATGCCTTTATTTCCATTATGCGCAACATCAAAGATGAAAAGTTTACTTAATTGACAGGGGCTTTTGATGTAAGCCAATATACATGAGAATGATCCTAAAACTACCTGATTGTAATAGTGCTTTGTCCGCCGGAAGTTTTGTTGAAACTTTTTAATTTTAGATAATGTATGGTTTCTGATTAATCTGTTATAATATAGGTTCTGCACGACTGGGCTTCCTAGTGATATAGTTGTTGAAGTTGGTGAGATGTCCTTCCACCTTCACAAGGTACCTATATCTTTAACGTTTTTGTATTTATTTCCAGTTGTTCTACTATATATGGATGGTAGGCCCCTTAAGCTTAATTCAATGTGTAGGTCTGTTTAGGTCTGGTCTGTCCTGGATATATCATATATATGCCGACTCTTACATTGGGATATATATAGCAGAGAGTTTATGAATACATGGCAATATATTACATATTACACATTTTGAAGTATGCTTTTAATTTTCAAGCTGTGAATACTTTATTTTCCACTCTCAAGTTGGGTCATGCACTCAAAAAGAAATTCATCTCTATTCCAGGCTTGTACCAGAATGCTGCTTTCTGATCTTTACTTTCTACTACCTAGGAGCTTTTCATTTGTTTTTTCTAAAATGTGGATGTGGATTGTTCTACCCTTCTATCTACTCTGTCTAGTTAGGCATGAGCATTGTATGTTATTGTGAGGGGGGAAAGGGTGGACTAAGTTCTGGTTTTGTAAAATCATGCCAGTTCATAATTTCATTTGCCTTCAAATATCATTTAATGCAGTTCCCTTTGCTCTCTAGAAGTGGGGTTATGGAAAAACTAATTGCTGAAGCTTCTGAAGCAGAGGAAGAATGTGCCATAAACCTCCCTGACATTCCCGGCGGGGCTAAAACATTTGAACTTGTTGCCAAATTTTGCTATGGTGTGAAACTTGAACTTACTGCCTCTAATGTAGTATACCTCCGCTGTGCTGCTGAACATCTTGAAATGACTGAGGAATATGGTGAAAGTAATCTTATTTCACAAACTGAAAACTTCCTCAACCAAGTGGTCCTTCGCAATTGGAAAGACTCTCTTAAGGCTCTCCAAACCTGTGATGATGTCCTGCCTTATGCTGAAGAGCTCCATGTCACAAAAAGGTGCATCGAGTCACTTGCTGCGAAGGCATCTACTGACCCAAATCTATTTGGGTGGCCAGTTCTGGAGCGTGGTGGGCCCATGCAGAGCCCTGGTGGAAGTGTTTTATGGAATGGGATAAGTACAGGGGCCAGACCAAAGAACTCAAATTCAGATTGGTGGTATGAGGATGTATCGACTTTGAGTTTGTCACTTTACAAGAGGTTAATTGAAGTCATGGAATCACGTGGCATCAAGCAGGAGATTATTGCTGGTTCCCTTGCTTTTTATGCTAAAACCTATCTACCTGGGTTAAATCGACGTCAGATTTCTGGTGAGTTCAGTAACCGTCCGGCACCAACGGCTTTAGGGACTCCACCATCTGAGGAAGACCAGAAAATCCTGCTGGAGGAGATTGATCGTTTACTCCCAATGCAAAAGGGCCTGGTCTCAACAAAGTTCCTCTTTGGTCTACTTCGAACAGCAATGATTCTTCGAGTGAATCCCTCTTGCATGTCAAATTTGGAGAAACGGATTGGTATGCAGCTTGACCAAGCTGCTCTTGATGATCTCTTGATGCCCAATTTTTCATATTCAATGGAGACACTATACAATGTTGACTGCGTGCAGAGGATCGTCGAACACTTCCTTGCCATGGATCAGGCCACTGGTGATGCCTCTCCATGTTCAATTGAAGAGGGCCAGTTGATTGGTTCGCCTTCATTGACACCAATCACCATGGTAGCCAAGCTGGTTGATGGTTACCTGGCAGAGGTTGCTCCCGATGTTAATTTGAAGCTTCCCAAGTTTCAAGCTCTTGCTGCTGCTGTTCCAGAGTATGCCAGGCCTTTGGATGATGGTCTATATCGCGCTATAGATATTTACCTGAAGGTACTGACCTAGTGTGACCTATTAAAGTTTTCAAATGAATACTCTACTATAAATGTTCTCTTGTTCATGTAGGATCAAGATAGTTAAGGGTTAAATTTAGCTTCTATATAACAAATGCACTGTTTCTTGGCCTAAGTTAGTATTTACTCTGTCATGTATGTTTTCTGTTTTTGTCAAATGAAATCTATATATCATTTCTAAGTTTTAGATGAAAAAATAGGTCAGATTTAAACTTTTGATGCTTGTATAATATGCTTCGCCTAAGGCATGTTATTATGTTAGATTTGTTTGTCTCCCCATTCTAGACAGCTAAATTGTTTCAGACTTTGTTGTTCATCCTTTAGCTTAAAATCTACAGGGCTTGTCGAAATGTTTGCCAGTTCATAACTTGTGAAAACTTCTAGTTGGTATGGACTGATTCACTGTTCTTACAAAACTGCAGTCTCACCCATGGTTGGCAGAGTCCGAGAGGGAGCAACTCTGCAGGCTGATGGACTGCCAGAAGCTCTCATTAGAAGCTTGCACCCATGCCGCGCAGAATGAGAGGCTTCCCCTTAGAATAATAGTTCAAGTTCTATTTTTTGAGCAGCTTCAGCTTAGGACTTCAATTGCCGGTTGTTTCTTGGTTTCCGACAATCTCGATGGATCGAGACAGTTAAGAAGCGGCTTTGCTGGTTCCAACGAGGGAGGATGGGCAACCGCTGTGAGGGAGAATCAGGTTTTGAAAGTGGGCATGGATAACATGAGGATGAGGGTATCTGAGCTTGAGAAGGAGTGCTCAACCATGAGGCAAGAGATCGAGAAATTGGGCAGCCGGACAAAGGGATCAAGCGCTTGGGGAACCGTATCGAAGAAGTTTGGCTTCAAGTTAAAGTCTCAGATGTGCAGTGCTCAAGAAGGATCAGTTAGTAACCAGAATAATGGCAGCAGTAGTAAGATTGAGAAGTTGAAGGAGAGACATGGAAAGCACAAAAAAATCGAATCTCCTAGTGAATAAGGCCATTCATGTGTCTCTTCTTCCTATTCTCCCTTTGTATTTCCACCTTCTTTTCATCCCTTAAGCTGTTCTTTTTCATATCTGTAAAACAGTTTCGTTGCTTCTGTTTGCATCTCAGGCAAGTGTAGTTGTGGGGATAGAAGCAAGTTCATTGTGTATTATTATGTAACTGTAAACCATAACTTTTATTTTTTTTTTTCTATCTCTTCACGTGAAAAGTTTATATGGGGGCATTATGCCACCTGGATTTTCCAAAAAGACTAAATGTTTATTGAGTTATTGATGAAATTTCAGCTCTCAGATGATCAAGTTACGCCTTTTTTTTCCTGAGTATTACCTCAGCTTTGCTTCCTTAGATAGAAAGGAAACTACGGTTGAATAGTAAAAAACAAAGACTGCTTCCTTAGCTGATTCATTCCCCACTACATCAGCCTGTGACCTGTGTGTTAAAGAAAGATTTTGAGTAAAGTTGTTTTTTAGTCCTTAAACTTATCTTAAAATTATCTTTTAGTCCCTAAATATAATATATATTTGATTTTATTATAAATATCAACTATTTAAGTGTCACAAATATTTTTTCATAGATTAAAGGACCAACGTTTTATTAAAAAAAATTAAGAATAAAAAAATCTATTTTAATATTCTGGGACGAAATCTTAATTTCATATAGAAACTAAAATATATAAGTTTTCCTAAAAGTTTTCGCAGAATTTATATGATGACATTTTTTTTTGGCCATTTATGATGGCATTTCAAAGATTATGAATTTGTCAGAAATAAGATAAAATTTAGATCAACTTGAATTTTTATATCATTTATTTACTTTTCTTGTGATTGGAAATTTATATATGATGTTAAATATCAATTCTGCGTGTGTTTCAGAATATAAAATTGATTGAACGCAATATAGGGCAGCCCTTGTAAAATATAGCAATTAATTGGGTAAATTACAAAATAGGGTCCTGTGGTTTGGCCCTATTTCAGATAGGGTACATGTGGTTTGAAAAGTTTCAAATTGGGGCCTGAGGTTAACTCTGTTTGCAAAATAGGGTCTAGGTGGTTTTGACCGTCAAAAAACTAACGGTGCACGTGATAATTTGCCTAACAATCTCAGGGTCTTTAGTTAAAATACTATTTTAAGACCCTAACTATTTATTACCAACGCAAAAATAGTATTTTAAAATAGTATTTTAACATGACGACGTAAGAAATAGGGATTCAAACGCAAAAAAATTAATAGTTAGGGTCTTAAAATAGTATTTTAACTAAAGACCCTGAGATTGTTAGGCAAATTATCACGTGCACCGTTAGTTTTTTGACGGTCAAAACCACCTAGACCCTATTTTGCAAACAGAGTTAACCTCAGGCCCCAATTTGAAACTTTTCAAACCACATGTACCCTATCTGAAACAGGGCCAAACCACAGGACCCTATTTTGTAATTTACCCCAATTAATTATGTACTTTGAACCAAAAACGCCGAGGTTGAGTTATGTTTGACTGGTTTAAAATGGAGTTCCACTTCCACAATCCACAGGCGGTAACGAAGGTGTAATAGTAATACATACAATTCCTCGACCTCATATGATATTCAATATTCATTCAGTATATTGACCCTTCCGCATCGTTTCAAACGCGCGTGTATTTCTTTTCCCTTTAAAAGAATTAAGACCAAAGGAATCTGGTTTTCCTACTCTTTTCCATTTTCAATTCTATGACGCCTCTCTCTCCCTCCTTTTCTCTATAGTCTTCATTCATTTTCCAGATTTTGTGAGGATATTGTATAAAATCTTGGTACCAATCTTGGATCTCTCTTTTTCCCCCCTCGCTCCATCCATCCGTTTTCTGGGCTTCAATTTCTGATTCAGATTCGTATCTGGATCTATTTTCTTTTGAATTAGATCCCAGTAAGCGAAAATGGATAATGCGGATATTGATGGCAGTGGAGACGACGATTTTCACGGACAGAGAGGTCGCAAGTACCGCCCTGTGTTGGATAATGATCGTGCCGTGCTCGAGATGTCTTCCATGGATCCTGGATCGTCGTCTTCTTCTTCATTTCCCGATCAATCTGCTTCTCTCAAGTATGTTAATCCTCTCTCTCTCTCTCTGAGTATTTTTTTTTAGCCTCTTGTCATATTATTGCTAGCAAAGGATGGGGATACGATGGTTTTGGAGTCATTTGGGTATTGCAATGAGAAGAATGGCATGGGACCCTAATCCAATGACCAGCACTTAGCTTCATGCTTTCGTGATGCACAACTTTTTGTGGGTTTATTAATGTGATAAATTAGTTCAATCCATTGATAATGTGAAATTGCCGTTCTCAGTGGTTAACTACTTAGGACGTATATGTGATTGGGTTTTGCCAAGGAATTAAAGTTGCCACTTTTAATGCATTCAATCTTTGTAAGTTTAGAATACCTTGTCTGACTAGCGTTTATTGTGCTAGAAAAATTAATGTAAATGCAAGTACAAATGTGGATTCTGATGCAACGGAAGGGAACTCTCATGCACAAGCTAATGGCGCGCAGGGAGATTCCAAATTGGAATTGTTTGGTTTTGATTCCCTTGTCAACATTCTTGGGCTCAAAAGGTATGCGGCTTTTTGTTACTCGATACAACTCATATCCTTTATGTGCTGCTGTTTTAATGTTCTGCACTCAAATACTGCACTTAGTGGCTTTTGTATCAGTGATCCTCTTTATTTTATCTGAGGAAAAGGGGATGCCTTACCTGTCTTACCTGTAAAATTTACTTTACAGTTTGGGGACTTTTATTTGTTTCTCTTATATTAAATTATAAATTTCTTTTTTTATTACTATTAATGACTGATACTGTCCTAATCCAGTATGACTGGGGAGCAGATTCAACAACCATCCAGTCCTAGAGATGGTGAGAATATTTCCATTACCGTTGGACAGCCAAAGGTATGCTAATTTCTGAAGAGCAGTATTCCTTTTTTTCAACAGTCTTGTTTGTTTCTTTTAACACTAATAACATCTTTCCTATATAGTCCATACTAATATGTTTTAACATGTGTCTCATGCTTATTATGATATGAATTTATAATACACGAATTTGGGACCAGGAATTTTTATATGTGAACATTTTCTGTTTCTATTAAATTAGTTTCTTTAGTGATTGTTGCGACTTGTAATCAAGATATGTTTCTGGAAGTGTTTTAAGGTCATTATTATTCCTGAGATAATGTCCTTTCCTTGTACTTTTTGTCCTTTTAACTGATTACTTTGAAGTAAGATTAATATCCTCTTCCAAGGAGAAGAAAGTGGTAATCTATATTTAGTTTTTAGTACTTTTGTTTGCTGTGGCAATGAGGAAAGTTTTGCTTAAAAATTTAGGGTTATTTATTCTGGGTGCAGTTATAATTTGTCATACTCCTTTTTTGAAGTTTCAATAGGAATATAGATTTTTTGTCTCACTTTGAATGAAAACGCACAACTATTATTTGTTAAATTTCATTTAATCCTTATATTATTAATCTATTTCCTTTATTCTTTTATCCATATTTATCTTGCAGACTCCAAGCCCCCAATTGGGTACAATGATGGGTGTATTCATTCCATGCTTACAAAGCATATTGGGAATTATCTACTACATTCGGTTCTCTTGGTAACTTGCACACTGCTTTAAATCTTACCTGGGTTAAGTTCTTTATAATTATAGCTATTATCCTGAAACAACACAACTTCTCTCATATTTAATTATGCTATCAAGTATCAACTGCTAGTCTTCTGTATTGATGTTGCAATGTGAGGGATACATTCTTATTTTGGTATATTTAATAATTCCCTGGGGATTATTTTTTCTATTCTCCTGCTAGTGTGAAGCCATCTAATTGCAGCCCTTTGTTCATTAGATGAATGTTTTCTATGTTTATATATGTTGGTGCAGATCTGATGTTCACTTCATAATCTTTAAATTCGAAATAATATCATTATGTCTAATGATATACTTGAGCAACTGGTATATTGTAAATAGGGCTTGAACTATCTACATATTTTATATTATTATATAGGACTTTTGAAGCCTTATGATGATTGAACTCCTAAGTCATAAATCAGCAGGAAAAAATAAAATACAAATTTAAAATACATGTGGGTTCAATAGGAAGTTGTATAATTTGCCATTACTTCATTTCTTTATTTTAAAATATGATAAGAATCATTTCTTTAATTTATGTTAAAAAAATTGTCATGCACTTTAGTGTATACCAAGTGACTAGTGTCTATAATGACACAAAGTATAATTTTGCATAGATTATTCTTAAGAGTTTACCAGAGTCAATAATGTGGTATATAATGATTATATCGGGTACCATAGGGGAAAATTCTGCAAACATTAGGAGGTCTCCTGATCCTGCTGCTCTGTGTACCTTTTATTGGTAAATAATTCCTTTAATGAAAGTTTTTTTTTTTTTAAAAAAGATATGGTGGGATGCAGATAGAAGAAACAGTGTTGATCGTAATTTGTGGATTTCTTGGGTATGACCTTCCTTTTTTTTTTCCCCATTAATGTGATGCACATTTGGAGACAAATCAACAAAAAAAGAAGTTGGATGGTCATGCTTGTATGAGATTTCTGGGCACCTTCATTTTTCATTTATTCTAGAAAGTAGAAACCATTATATCTATATCTATAATTATGTTTGATATTTCACTTGAATTTTTAGTCCAAATTATTAGAGATGCGTAACATTTGCAATCTTACTCTGATCATCTGATTTTATTCTCCAATTATGTTTTGATTTAAAAAGTGGTTCACTAGTTTGTACTTGTAATAGAGCAAGCATTTATAATTTAGTGCATACTTGTTGACTCTTGATTTTTTGCTGTAGAGCTTTTGCATATGATGAAATTGAATAACTTTCATCATTAAACTAACCATAACCTAGATGTTTTCTTTTCTATGAATCTTAAAATTGTAGGATTGTTGGTATGGCTGGTGTAGGAGAGTCTCTTACGCTTGTATCCTTATGTGGCTTGTGTACTTTCCTTACCTCAATATCACTAAGTGCTATTGCAACCAACGGTGCCATGAAGGTACACACATTGACTCAAACTGGTGTTTTGTGATTTGACCAAAATTTTTCCTGCTAATATGAGTCATCGTTTCAACACAAATTACTATATCTAGAACATGCTATCTCTTCTAGTTTTAGTTTGAATTATCTCACAAGGAGTTGTTGAATAGAATTTGTGGTTAAGGAGTTTCAATCATGTGTTGATAAGGAGTTAAGGACTTGGATAGTACAGAATTCCTCAATTCCGTGTTGGGTAATATGGGATGTGATTAAGTACGTAAGTGCCTTGATTCTTCTCTCGAGGGCTAGCTTGTGAGGGAGGATTTCCTGAATGACTAAACATAATTGTTGAGACATTTAATTTTCTATTATATCCATTCATCTTTTTTCTCTCCTCTCTGAGTTGTCTACTTTGTCCATTTATGGAAATAGTTTTTTATCCCTTTTGTTCAATACTTTGTAGGGTGGAGGACCATATTACCTCATAGGTCGTGCCCTTGGTCCGGAAGTTGGAGTTAGCATTGGTCTATGTTTCTTCCTTGGGAATGCAGTTGCTGGAGCACTGTAAGTGTATACTAAATACCTTTTTCTTCGTGACATGCCAGTGTCTTAAGATTCAAGATGACAGTGAAATCATCACTTACTGTTTTTTTTAATGATATCTTCATGTATAACATGTAAAGAATTTTGGAGCTTTAATAATTCTATCTTTCTTCTATTTGATTATAGCTATGTGTTGGGAGCTGTAGAAACCTTTTTGAAAGCCGTTCCTGCTGCTGGGATTTTTAGAGGTAATGACTGAGTTTTCTTGGATTTGGACTGATGCGGTTCTGTTTCATTTTATTTAATTTTTTTAATTCATGTGTGAGATTTACTAGTTTTATTTGGATATTCACGTGCTATTAGTAATTAATAATTATGCTTGTTCATATTGAAACTTAGGTAGTTTAGGATGTCTAAGTCCTACATCGAGTAGAATGGGAGTACTTAAGTGTCTTGGTTCTCCCCTTTCCATGGCTAGCTTTTGAGGGAGTGTTCTTCAAGGTAGCTCGGGTCTCATCAATTGATATCAAAGCCTGGTTGTTGATGGCACGGAGAGAGCTACTTGCAAAGGGTTTTGACCTGTAGAAGGCCAAGTGAAGTGTCACAAAGTGTAGTCACCGAAATGTTGGCTCTTTTGGGCTGTGCTATGGTAGGGACTTGGATAGTTTGGGATGCCTAAGTCCCACATTGAGTAGAATGAGATACTTAATGCAATACTTAAGTGCCTTGGTTTTTCCCTCTCAACAGGTAGCTTTTGAGGGAAGGTTCCCCAAAGCCGGTTGGGTCTCATCATTTTCACAGTACAATATTAGCATCTACTTGTTAAAGAGAGAATTATACCTTTTAAATAGTAATTATGAGGTTATTGCCCCCTTCTTTCAGTCTGTAAAAAGGTTTCAGTAATATTTAGTGTTAATATAATTTTTAATTGAAATGTCATCTAATAATAAAAATGATTGATAGTGAAGAGAACTAAGCAAAGTGAAGGAGTGCGTCCCTCTATGAGACAATAAAGATTGAGATGTGCCTAAAGGCTGCTGAACTGTTATGGTGTCTATAATACTTTGAGGTTAATACCATTGCTTTATATGTGTTGTTTCTTCACTTACATCACACATTGTTTTATATTTGATTTATTTTGTGTCTTCATCATGTGTTAGTATATTAAAGGTAATATTTTGGTGTCAGGAAGATTACTAAAGTAAACTATTAAAATCCAGGGATTGTATCATGAACTTTTGAACTCATAATTATTTCATATTTCATTTACAGAGGCTGCGACACAAGTTAATGGTACCACTGTTGCACCAGCTCCAAGTTCTCATGACATGCAAATTTATGGGATAGTTGTGACTATTGTATTATGCTTTATTGTATTTGGAGGAGTAAAGATGATTAATCGGGTTGCACCTGCTTTTCTTCTTCCTGTTTTGTTCTCACTATCCTGCATCTTTTTGGGGATTTTTTTGGCTGGAAAGGATAAGCCTGCAGGTGCGTTCTTCACTAGCTTGGCATGACTTCAAATCCTCTTCTCTCTTTGAGCAGTTGACCTATTTTTTGGTGTGCATCTTGTCAGTTTTTTATGATCTGCGGCCTTCATGCTTTAACATCTTTTGACTCGGGAATTTAGAGAGTTAGAGACCATGGAGACTAATTTGGTTATTTGCATTCTCAAAATGTCATGGCATATGACTCATTTATGAAAACAAAAAAAATAAAAAGCTCTTAACAACATAATAATCATCTTGAGTAAGGTTCTTTTTGCTTTTAAATAATGTTTCATATAGAGAGATTATAGGATGGGAATTGTCTGATGTAACTTTTGTTGTGGGTTGATTTGTTCAATTGCTAGTCCTGTCAATTTTGTATGAGCATGATATCATCCTACTTTTAACTTTCCTTTTTCCATGTTGAACTTAGAGGTTGTCATTTTGATCATTGCTTGCTTATACTGACATTGTGTGCTGGAGTGACTTTGATTTCTATTCTTAATTATGTTTTTCCATCTTGCAATAATTGGTTTTAGAGGGAATCACGGGCTTGAGTTTGGAGACTTTGAAAGAAAACTGGAGTTCAGATTTTCAGAGGACTGATGATAACGGAATTCCAAGTCTTAATGGAACTGTATTTTGGGATTTCAAGTAAGAGAAGAAAAAGCGTTTTCTGATTCTTAATATTTGTATTCCCTTCAATTCCTTTTTTTTTAAACCACTACCATATTGTGTAAGCCTTGCTATTTTGTTAGAGATATTTATGAAACTATACGGAGCCTTCATGGGAGTTTGATTCTTATCCCTCCAATTCTCAGTAGTTAAAATTAATATCCATAATTGTATGGGAGGCAGTGGACCTGTGCTTTGTCATATTCTAGCTCAAATGGCTGCCTCATGAGGGGACATGTGAGAGATCTAAGCAAAACCTTTCCCTAGTAGAGATAGAGAGTTTTAGGTCAGTCAAGAAATATTGGCCTTGGGTGACATTATTAAAAAGCACTGTTGAAAAATCCAGATCAGTCGTCAAATAGAGGAAATGTTTAATTGTTCTCGTATGTAACTTATCATTGTTAATTCATGACTGCAGTTGTTTTCTTCATTTTTTTCTGACTTCATTTTTTCCTCTCTCAGTTCGTTGGTTGGGCTCTTTTTCCCAGCTGTAACAGGAATAATGGCAGGTTCAAATCGATCATCTTCTCTGAAAGATACTCAGCGTTCAATTCCTGTTGGAACCTTAGCTGCAACTCTTGTAACTTCCGCCATGTACTTGGTTTCTGTTCTCTTGTTTGGTTCTGTGGCTACCAGAAAGAGGCTATTAACAGATAGGTATGTATTGCTCCAGAGTATGTGCTCTGTGTTTTACCTTTTTCTGTGGATAGTTTGGCCACAGAATGTTCGTTGGAAACTACAGGTGTTTCATGTTACTGAATTTGGTTTCTGGTCATACATTAAGTTTCCATGCCATGGCATTATGTCGTTTTTACCTACCTTCTCTCATCCCTCAAGAAATATAGATAATATGTCTTAGCTTTTATTGAACAAGGAGTACAAAGATTTCTTGCTTTTGAGTTTTGCACACTATTGTACTACTTTAGATCGTGATCTTTATTATCAGTCCCTTTACCCTTTGTTTAAATATTAAATATCTCCTCTAAAATATCCCAATTTTGAGTATCTTAAACTTGTGAAGGAGGAGGATAATGGATGATTAAGAATTAATCCCTCATCATGTTCCCCTCTAATACTTGCTAAACGAGGGAAATGTATTCTAATTGATCCAAACACGCCCTTAAAGTGACTTCGGAAAAACTGTTCCTAATTAATTGGACAAACCCAGCTCCCCTAGAGGCCATAATGCATAGAAAAGAAAAGCTCTCATAAGCAAACTGACAGGAGTTTGAGCTTCACTTATGCTTAGGCTTGACATTGTTGGTGGAAAATTTGTTCAATATTTATATATTATGTGTGCTTCGGTTAAGTTTATGTATAAATACTGATCATTATATCATCGTAAGTTGTCTTTTAATGCATATAAAAGGTAGAACTGTTTATTTTAATATGGAGTTTTGTGCAGGCTACTAACGGCCACGGTTGCGTGGCCGTTTCCTTCGTTAATTAAAATTGGGATTATTCTTTCAACTCTGGGTGCTGCTCTTCAGAGCCTGACGGGTGCCCCACGTCTGCTTGCAGCAATAGCTAATGATGATATTTTACCTGTTCTTAACTACTTCAAAGCTGTAGATGAACCTCACCTTGCTACACTTTTCACTGCTTTACTCTGTATTGGGTGTGTCATTATTGGGAATCTGGATCTTATCACTCCAACCATAACTATGTTCTTTCTTCTATGTTATGCTGGTGTCAACTTGTCCTGTTTCCTTCTGGATCTTCTAGATGCTCCTAGTTGGCGTCCTCGGTGGTCTTTTCACCACTGGAGCATGTCTCTTGTTGGAGCATTACTTTGCATAGGTATGCTGGTACTGTGTGGTTCATAGTCAGTTTAATTCCATGACACTATATCTCTTGTTTTATTTCGTTTTGAAAATGTGTTCCTCATCGATTAAGGATTTTAATTAAGCTTTTGGAATGTAAAAATTTCTGCTATTTTTTATATCGTTTTGCCTTGCACAATATATTTTGGATACGGTAGACACCGTAAGCTGAGATAATCGATAATATTATTGAATAAAGAGTGCTCTATATATACACAAAATAGATATCCTAACTAGATACTAAATAAAGATACTGAATAAAGATACTAACTAGATATTAAATAAAGATACTAACTAACCCTTTAATATTAGGGATCCTAACTAATCCTTATAAATCAGAAATATTAGGGATAGATATATCCTCCTAAATATATTCATATTCCTAACAGACACCAATAGACACGAAAAACAAAAATCCTTGAATTGCGCCAATAGATTTTGTTTAAGCTTTATCTTCAATTTATATTAGGAATTGTCATGTTGGGTTACTTCTGCTTGGAAACTATATGTTGGCCACGTATTATGTCATTGTACATATTAGATGTGTACATTATCATGTGGATTTATGGAGAATATAGTGTTTATATTCTATGTCAAGGAGTTACTCTCTCACTCAACTCCAAAGTTCAAGCTGTTAAGTGAAGGCTTATGTATAGTTTCATTTCATTTCTAACATGTCTCCTCACATGCCCTTTAGGCTTGAAGTGCGGACAAAGAAGAAACCATTATACCTTCTGTTAAAATTTTATTCAAATGTAAAAAATGGGGGCAAAGATTAAACTTCTAACCACTTGGTCATTGGGGCTCTAAAATTATGTCAAGAATCAACTCAACTCAAAAGTTTAAATTGTTAATTGAAGGTCCCAGTATTATTTTTATTGTCTCCTACTAATCATTAGATGCTTGCTACTGCTGCTGCACTTGATGTGTTCATGTTGAAGTTTAATTTCACGGTCACTAACCGTTGCTCTTGTTTTGAATGCAGTGATCATGTTCCTGATCTCTTGGTCATTCACAGTGGTGTCTTTAGCTCTTGCAAGCCTTATATATAAGTATGTCAGCATCAAAGGGAAGGCTGGAGACTGGGGAGATGGTTTCAAAAGTGCATATTTTCAACTTGCACTCCGCAGCCTCCGGTCTCTTGGAGGTATATACCCCTTGTACTTTGATAATATGTTTAGCATCATTGCATAACTGTATATTGATGATCAATTTACTATTTTCCCCATGCACTGTTAGAATTGTACATTTTTCTGATAGGGTTACAAACAAGTTTTAAATCTCCCAGTATGAACCGTAAAATCCAAATTAGAAGTACTCTATAAATTAATTCAATCAGTGCAATGAACCTCTTCTCATACTGCATCACCATTAGTGTGCTTCAATCTCCTATTGTAGAACACTGGAATAACATCTCGAATAAGGATTGTTGGTTAACTTATTGCATGTTTGGTTCTTGTTCTTTTTGGTCATTTACGTACTTTAATACCAGCTGCTTTTTTTTTAATAAGAATATCACTTGTTAAAATGACAAAACAACAATGGTCAGGCATTCACCAAGAGCAGAAAAACAACCATAATTTCAACTTACAAAGTTTCTTTACTTCCCTATATATGTTGTTACTGTTTCCTGTTGTACAAGTATTTATTATTGCATATGCATGCAAATGATGTTTGTCTGTAGTAATTAAAATCTAATTATATTTTCAGCAAATCAAGTGCACCCAAAGAATTGGTATCCAATCCCTTTAATATTCTGCCGGCCTTGGGGCAAATTGCCGGAAAATGTACCCTGCCATCCCAAACTTGCTGACTTTGCCAACTGCATGAAGAAAAAAGGTAGAGGAATGTCCATATTTGTCTCTATACTAGATGGTGACTACCGTGAATGCGCCGAGGAAGCTAAGGCTGCTTGTAAACAACTTAGTACCTACATTGATTACAAGAATTGTGAAGGTGTAGCTGAGATAGTTGTAGCCCCCACTATGACTGAAGGATTTCGAGGCATCATTCAGACTATGGGCCTTGGCAATCTCAAGCCAAACATTGTGGTGATGCGCTATCCAGAAATATGGCGTAGGGAGAACTTAACCGAAATCCCAGGCACCTTTGTTGGGATAATTACTGACTGCATCGTAGCTAACAAGGCAGTAGTCATAGTGAAAGGTCTTGATGAGTGGCCTAATGAATACCAGAAGCAGTATGGTACAATTGACTTGTATTGGATTGTGAGAGACGGCGGTCTAATGCTTCTTCTCTCCCAGCTTCTTCTTACAAAGAAGAGCTTTGAGAGCTGCAAGATTCAGGTTTTTTGTATTGCTGAAGACGATGCTGATGCAGAGGGGCTGAAGGCCGATGTGAAGAAGTTTCTGTATGATCTTCGGATGCAAGCGGAAGTCTTTGTCATAACAATGAAATGGGATGCACAAATGGATGGTGGTGGATCTCAGCAAGATGAGTCATTTGAAGCATTTACCAATGCTCAGCGAAGAATCAGTGATTACTTAACCGAAATGAAGGCGGCTTCCAAGAGAGACGGCACCCCTCTGATGGCCGATGGTAAGCCGGTGGTTGTGAATGAGAAGCAAGTGGAGAAGTTTTTGTACACAACATTGAAGCTCAATACAACAATTTTGAAATACTCGAGAATGGCCGCAGTTGTTCTGGTAAGTCTGCCTCCACCTCCAGTTGACCACCCTGGTTATTTCTACATGGAGTATATGGATCTCTTGCTGGAGAATGTACCCAGGATTTTGATTGTAAGAGGATACCGTAGAGACGTTGTGACTCTATTCACGTAGGATTTTAGAACACTACATTACACAGCAATCATTATATTCTTAGTTTTTCTGTTGTTGCTTCATGCTGTTGTAATTCACAGGCGACCTTCATTCTTTATACCAGTGTTTTTGTTGAATTGAATTTATTGTTTCTCCTAGATTTTGTAGTTTTTTTTTTTCTCTGGTAAAAATTTTGTAGTTACTTTGTACTTCATTTGAACAATCCTTATTCTTTTCAGATAAAAAACTTATGTCGTTATTTTCCTTTCCTAAGTTGATGTCCTGATAACTTGCAAGGACTAATCAATATTTGGACTTTCAAGGTGAGAAAATTGAGAAATAAATAATTACTAATCTTTCCTTTAATGATTTTTGTGGCAAGTTGACAATTATTCAGCAGATAACTAGACAATTTACAATTGAGTAAGAATGCCCAAAATAACGCGAGAAAACATGTATATCAAGGGGTTTAGGGTATAAAATCATTTAAAATTAAATTTTAAGAAGCAACATATTATTAAATTTTAAATTATAAAATAATTTAAAATAATAAATTATAAAATAATATAAAATAATAAATTATTATTTATTTATTTAAAAATAAAAAATTATATTTGATTTCTTTAATATTTTTTAGGTTAAAGTACCCATTTCGTCCCCAAACTTTACACTTGCTGTCAATTTCGTCCCCAATCTTTTTTTGCTGTCAATTTCGTCCCCAAACTTTACACATGCTGTCAATTTCGTCCCCAATCTTTACACATGCTGTCAATTTCGTCCCTAATCTTTCATATTTTGGTCAATTTTATCCTTTGCTCTTACTTTAGCTGAATATTGACGACAAAATCTACGTGGCTAACGATATATAATGTAAAATTGATAGAAAAAGAAACTCAAATCCTAACTTAGATTCAAAAACAGGATGCAGTCTGTCGTTAATTTATTAAAAGAAATTAGTCAAAGGATAAAATTGACGAAAATGTGAAAGATCGGGGATGAAATTGACAGTTGATGTAAAGTTTGGGGACGAAATTGACAACAAAAAGAGATTGGGGATGAAATTGATAGTTGGTGTAAATTTTGGGGACGAAGTTGACAGCAAAAAATGTTTGGGGACAAAATTGACAATTGGTGTAAAGTTTGGGGACGAAATTAGTACTTTTGCCTATTTTTTATTCTTTTTAATAAAAAGATAAAGTAGTAGTGGGAGAAAATATCGTCACACTACTTTCTCTCACTGTTCTTCAGAAAATATTAAAATAAATATGATATAATATATAGTTTTGGAGATGATATGTTAGGACACTCCAAAGNTGTACACTATGCTGATTGTATTTTTCGTGTATATATCTCGTATTTTCCACCTGTATATTCTAGAATAGTATTTTAGTTACTGATATACGGACAGCTGTAGGATAGAGTTTGTTAGAATATTCTTTTGCCTCTCTTTCTGTGCCAATCATGAGGCTAGCTCTGCATATAGCTGTATATATGTAATTGATTCAGTGTAATGAACATGATTCCATTTCTCTTGCATTAACTCGTGCATGGTATCAGAGCTTCGCAACGTTCTTAGCTCCTTACCTTCTCTTTGCAACGAGTTATGGAACATACACCGAGCAGTAATGTTGCTCAATCTGCCTCTACTGGTTCCACCGTTCCCAAATTGGACGATGGACCTTACACCTTGCAGAATTCCGATCATCCAGGCATGATGCTCGTCAGCACTCCTCTCACTGGTTCTAATTACCTCACCTGGAGTATCGCTGTTCGCACTGCACTGGAGGCCAAAGACAAAGTTGGCTTCGTTGATGGCTCTCTCGCCATTCCTGATGATGCTACTCAGTTTCGGCGCTGGAAACGCGTCGATTCGATGATTAAGTCTTGGGTGATGAACTCCATCTCCAAGGACATTGCAGATACGTTAATTTACTGTGGGACATCTAAGAAGCTCTGGGAGGAAATTGCTGAGCGTTATGGCATGAGTACTGGTCCTCAGCTGTACCAGATTCAGCGACAAATTAGCTCCATGCAGCAGAGCAACGACAGCGTTACTGTTTATTACAGTAAACTTCATCGCGCTTGGGACGAACTCGATCGTCTCACTCCCTTGCCGGCTTGCAAATGTGGGCTATGTACCTGTGGCACCACTCAACAGATGAAAGATACTGTCGCTTCTATTCGTCTTCTTCAATTTCTGATGGGATTGAACTCTGAATTTGACGTTGTCCGCAGCCAAATCCTGAGTCTCGATCCCCTTCCTAAGGTGAGTAAGGCCTTTGCCATTGTTGCTTCTGCTGAAACCCAGAAGAATGTGAGTCTTTCTCTCTCAACTCCTCCCACTGAAACTAGTGCTCTGTTTGCGAAATCTCAATCTACTAAATCTGTTCCTGATTCTAAATTTCCTTCCAAATCTGATGATAAAAAACCAGCTAAGCTTTGTGATCATTGTGGCGCTGCGGGTCACCTTAAGGCCACTTGTTTTAAACTTCATGGGATTCCTGACTGGTACAATGATTATAAGGAATCTAAGAAAAAATCCAATGGTAAGAAGGCTGTTGCCTCCTTTGCTGGTACTAGTTTTACTGACCCTTTACATGATGTTTCTAGTCCTCATACTGATCCAAAATCTGCTGAGTTCTCTGCCGTGTTTTCTACTCTTTTTAAGCAAGAGATAGATAAATATATTCGTGCCAAGGGTGGCGAGGAGCATGCTAGTTATGCTAATGTCATGGATTTTGCAGGTACTTCTTTGCATCCTAGTAGCCATTTTTTAAGTTCAGATTCATGGATTTTGGATACTGGTGCTTCCTCTCACATGTGTTTCAACTCCTCTTTAATGCAGCATGTTTCTTCTTTTTCTCCACCCACTAAAGTACATCTTCCTGATTCTACTGTCAAGCTTGTTAACAAGCATGGCACAGTTGCTTTACATCCTTCTTTAACATTGCATAATGTGCTTTATTTACCCAATTTTCGATTTAACTTACTGTCTGTTAACCAGCTTATTCAGCATACTACTTTATCACTAACTTTTCACAAAAATTATTGCCTTATACAGGACCAGAGGAGTAATGCTATTATCGCTGTTGCAGCAGTAAAGGGGAATCTCTATATTTTAGAACCAACTTCTTTTAATAATGATGTAATACAGAACTTTTTATCTTTTTTTACTTATCCTACTGTTTGTAATCTGCTGCATACCAATGAATCTACATCTTTTTTATGGCATCTTCGTCTTGGTCACTGTCCTCTTAATACTATAAAACATATCTCTGAGTTAAAATCTTCCGCTACGCATCCTCTTCCAGTTTGTCCTACATGCCATCTTGCAAAACAGTCTAGACTTCCATTCCCATCTAGTACTTCTCGAGCTGCTACTATTTTGGAATTACTTCATATCGATTTGTGGGGACCATATCGACTGCCAAGTTTAACTCATGCACATTATGTTCTTACAATCGTTGATGATCACAGCCGTGTAACTTGGACATTTCTCCTTAAATATAAATCTCAAGTCCCCACCACCCTCATTAATTTTATCACACAAGTCCAGAAACAATATGAAAAACCAGTTAAAAAAATTCGTTCTGATAATGGCAAAGAATTTGTCAATTCTCAATGTCTCAATTTTTTTAATACTTTGGGCATTATTCACCAAACTTCTTGCTCTTACACACCCCAACAAAACGGCATTGTTGAGCGCAAACATAAGCACTTATTGGAAGTAGCTCGCAGTTTACTCTTTCAAGCTCATCTTCCCAATACCTTCTGGGGAGAGGCCATACTCACAGCCACATATCTCATAAACCTTATGCCTACTCCTGTTCTAGACTGGCACTCCCCTTACCAAATGCTTCATCATACCTCTCCTGATTATTCCCGACTCAAAGTTTTTGGTAGTCTCTGCTTTGTCACAAACACCTTCCCACACAAAGACAAATTCTCACCTAGAAGTCATAGATGTATTTTCCTTGGTTATGCAGCAGGTCAAAAAGCTTATAAAGCATATGACTTAATTACTAAACAAATTTATATTACTCGTGATATTAAGTTTTATGAAACTGAGTTCCCTTTTGCATCTGCATCTTCCTCTTCTACTCCTACTACCCCTCCTTTGCCTCTTGTTTCCCTTGAAACTCCACTTGATTTTTCTGTTTCTTCAGCAGATACAACCCAAACATCTCCTCCTACTCTTCCTTCTTCTTCTCCATCTACTGATGTGCCTATTCCCTCTCCCATTCATACTCATCCTCCACCTACTCGGGTCAGTACTCGCACTAAAACCCCCCCCCCCCCATGGTTATCCGATTATGTATGCAATGTTTCCATCCATCATCCCTCTATTTCTCAATTTTCTTCTGCATATGCCGCATTTGTTGCACAGGTTTCCAAAATCCGTGAGCCTTATACTTATAAACAGGCTGCCAAGGATCCAAAGTGGGTTCTTGCCATGAATCATGAGCTTCCAGCTCTTGAAGCTAACAATACTTGGTCACTTACTACTTTACCTGCAGGAAAAAAGACTATTGGCACTAAATGGGTATATAGAGTGAAATACAACCCTGATGGCAGTGTGGACAGATTCAAAGCAAGGCTTGTTGCCAAGGGGTACACTCAAGTTGCTGGCCTTGATTATTTTGATAGCTTCTCACCTGTAGCCAAAGTGGTCACTGTGCGCATTTTTATTGCTTTAGCTACTTGCAAAGGATGGCCAATTCACCAATTGGACATCAACAATGCTTTCCTCCATGGTTACTTAAAGGAGGAAGTCTATCTTGATTTACCTGAAGGATATACCAAAGGTGCTCCTGGCCAAGTTTGTAAGCTTCATCGCTCTCTTTATGGCCTTAAGCAAGCCTCTCGAGAGTGGAATTGTGAATTTACTGCAAAAATTATCACTTATGGCTTTGTACAATCAGTTCATGACACTTGCTTGTTTACCAAGTCTTGCCAACACAGTTTTATTGCTCTCATACTTTATGTGGATGACATGCTCCTCACAGGACCGTGTGAGACTGAAATCAACAATGTCAAGCAGTATTTGGATCGAGTTTTTAGCATCAAAGACCTTGGCTTGGCAAAATATTTCTTAGGAGTGGAAATTGCTCGCAGCCCCCAAGGTACTTACCTCTCTCAGCATAAATATATCCTTGACATTATCAATGACACACACATGAATGAAGCCTCTTCTGTTGCTACTCCTTTACCTAAGGGTCACAAGTTTGATCCTCAATCCCCTGCTCTTTCTGATGCTGAACAGTTTCGGCGTCTCATTGGTCGATTGCTCTATTTAAATCTTACTCGACCTGACATAACATACAGTGTCCATCAACTGAGTCAATTTGTTGCCTCTCCTTGTGATACTCATATGCAAAGTGCTCTCCATGTTGTCCGCTATCTCAAAGGTACCTCCACCAAAGGTCTCTTCTATTCCTCCACATCTACCTTCAACATAGAAGCATACTGTGACAGTGATTGGGCTTCGTGCCCTCAGACTCGACGATCTCTTTCAGGATACTGCATTCTATTGGGTTCTAATGCTATTTCTTGGAAAGCCAAGAAACAAACTACTGTGGCTCGTTCATCTTGTGAAGCTGAGTACCGTAGTATGGCAAATACTGTCTGCGAACTTCTTTGGATCACTTATTTGCTTAAGGATTTTCGCATCATACCAGCTACACCAATTCCCTTGTGGTGTGACAACAAGTCTGCCATCCACATTGCTGAAAATCCTGTATATCATGAGCGGACAAAGCACATCGAGATCGATTGTCATGTAGTCCGCGAAAAATATAAGGATGGTTTTATCATTCCCCAGCACGTGCCTTCACAACTCCAGCTTGCAGATTTGTTTACGAAGGCTCTTGCTTCACCTCAACTCNTGCTAGCCACGTAAAACTTTACAACGTAGTCATTTTCATGAGCCGATGTTGATGGGGTTGTGCTAGTTAACACAGGAGCAGTAAAAGCGACTTTAGAATGTACACTATGCTGATTGTATTTTTCGTGTATATATCTCGTATTTTCCACCTGTATATTCTAGAATAGTATTTTAGTTACTGATATACGGACAGCTGTAGGATAGAGTTTGTTAGAATATTCTTTTTGCCTCTCTTTCTGTGCCAATCATGAGGCTAGCACTGCATATAGCTGTATATATGTAATTGATTCAGAGTAATGAAAATTATTCCATTTCTCTTGCATTAATTCGTGCATAGAAGATTCCAGATTACCACCATGAATATACTGATACATTCTGGTTCATGTGACACAGATAAACATGAACAAAGTAATGTTACTTGCTCTAACTCAAAGCCCACTTTTTAATCTACACAATGTTGGANCATGCATCCCTCTAATTTCTTATTGTTCTAAAGTGAGTGAGTTTAGTTAGGACTGTGATTATTTTTAGCGTTACACTTGGGAATGTGTACTTTAGATTTCATTTCTCCCACTACCTCAACACTAATAATTTTCAAGCTTCATCTATAAGTGTCATATGCTTAATTTGGTTTACAATAAATTAATTATTTCAGAAGAAATTGAAGAAAGAAGAAACTGGCCAGTTGGTTGATGAGGGCCGGGTGATCAGTTCTTGTTAAGAAACTCGGATTTTTTTTTATTGGACTATATATATATATATAACATTTTAATTATAAAATTTACCAATAAAAATAAATAAGATATGTGATACAAATATTTTATGATCATCAATCCAAAAAAGAGAGAAACTATATATGAATAGAAACTTTTCATCTTTAATTTTCTTTTTTAAATGATTGAAAAGTATATTTGATTTTACTTTTCTAATATTTAATTTATTTTACTTAATTAGGATTGAATATTGATAATGGCGGGAAATGGAAACGCCGCCGCACCATCACCACCGTCGGCGGTAAAATTGGAGTCGTTCGACGGCGTGAGGAACTATGCTAAAGCACTGTCACAGACTCCGTTCAGATTAATGGATCGGATCACGACCCGATCCATGGACGTGACGGAGCTGGTTCAAGTGAAACAAGAGAGCCAGCACGACATGAAGAAGACGCTCACCTGGTGGGACCTCATCTGGTTCGGCATGGGCGGAGTCATCGGAGCCGGCATCTTCGTCTTCACCGGCCTCGAGGCCAAATCCTCCGCCGGCCCCGCCGTCGTCTTATCCTACGTCGTCTCCGGCATCTCCGCCATGCTCTCCGTCTTCTGCTACACCGAGTTCGCCGTCGAGATCCCCGTCGCCGGCGGCTCCTTCGCCTACCTCCGCGTCGAACTCGGCGACTTCGTGGCCTTCATCGCCGCCGGCAACATTCTCCTGGAGTACGTGATCGGCGGCGCCGCCGTGGCGCGATCCTGGACGTCGTACTTCGCGACGCTCTGCAATCAAGATTCAGACAAATTCCTAATCCAAGTCAATCGCCTCGCCGACGACTACAATCAATTAGATCCAATCGCAGTCGCCGTTCTCGCAATCATCGGCGTCGTAGCTATATTCAGCACAAAAGGATCCTCTCGAATCAATTACATCGCTTCAATAATCCACATCCTGGTGATTCTGTTCATCATAATCGCAGGTTTAACCAAAGCAAAACCACAAAACTACTCAGATTTCATACCTTTCGGTCCTCGCGGAATCTTCAAATCCGCAGCAGTACTGTTCTTCGCATACGTCGGATTCGACGCCGTTTCAACGATGGCGGAGGAAACGAAGAATCCCGGCACCGACATTCCAATCGGTCTTATAGGCTCAATGACGCTCACCACTCTCATATACTGTATGCTCGCAATCACTCTCTGTCTTATGCAAAAATACTCAGAAATCGACGATAAGGCTCCATTCTCGGTGGCATTTGAGGCCGTTGGATGGAAGTGGGCTAAGTACATCGTGGCCGTCGGTGCGTTAAAAGGCATGACGAGCGTGTTGCTGGTTGGAGCAGTGGGTCAAGCGAGGTATCTCACGCACATCGCACGGACCCACATGCTGCCCACGTGGCTGGCACGTGTGAACGAGAGAACCGGAACGCCTGTGAATGCAACGGTGGTTATGCTAGTTGCAACGGCCATTATTGCATTTTTCACAGACCTTGAGATACTGGCTAACCTTCTCTCAATTTCGACTCTGTTCCTTTTTTCTCTGGTGGCGTTGGGTCTTTTGGTGCGTCGTTATTATGTGAGTGGAGTGAGTAGTAAGTGGGAATTAAGGAAGCTTGTGGTGTGTTTGTGTGTGATAATAGGGGGTTCTGGTGGGTGTGCTGTGTACTGGGCAAAGAGTGAGGGTTGGATTGGGTATATAATAATGGTGGGTGTTTGGTTTGTGGGGACGATGGGAATATGGGTGTGGGTGCCACAAGCGAAGGAGCCTAGAATTTGGGGGGTTCCACTTGTGCCATTCTTGCCATCGGCTTCGATAGGGATAAATATATTTCTGTTGGGATCAATAGATAAGGCTTCGTTTCAGAGGTTTGGGATGTGGACTGGAGTGCTTTTGGTTTATTACTTGTTTGTGGGATTGCATGCTTCCTATGACGTCGCAAAGGCACTCAAGGAGAACAACGACGAGCTCATGAAGTTGGACCAAGAGAAGGGTGTCCCTTACTCATGATTGTCCTATCATTTCCCTGTATGAGATTCAATTGACTGTGCTTTATTCCATTTTTTAAAAATAATGTAATCGCATCAAGTAGTGTTTAACAAGTAATTCCAATATACGGAGCTAGGTAAGTTAAAATAAGAGAAAAGACTAGAAATATGTAAGATATATAACTTTTTTAGTGTAATGCATCAAGTGTTCAACAAGTAATTCCAACTCCTGTAGTTTGTTGTAAGATGTTAGTCTTTTGTTTGTTGTACACTATAACAGTTCTTCCTTTGACACCGTTTACTGATTTTGCTATCTATAGTTGTTATTCCATCATGGACGTATGAAATTTCGGCCATGTAAAGAGAAGTAATTTTACTCTATTACTTTCTTTGTCTTTCTATATATCATGATCTCGAAAACCAAAACTAATATAATAACTGAACAGTAATGCGCTTAATTTGCAAATAAATCCCGTACCCTGACATTCCCAAGTGTTTGTTCGTTATCACAAATCACTAGCCACAATTAACACACTATACAGCTAGCTAACTAGCTATGTTTTTTTTTTCTAAGTCCTATTTTCACCAACAATATAATCAAGCGGATGATGTTGTCCTTGAAATATGAGACAAGGCATCTTCGAAGTGATCGTCTTCGACGACCTTGTCAGAAGCCAAGCTAGGAGGAAGGAAGGATCGGAAAATGAGTTCCATATTAGGGGCTTGTTTGAGTTCGTGAGCCGCAACCTCAAGCACAGGACGTTGAAAGGCAGGGTAGAATTTCTTGGCACACACGAAACCAAAGACCAAAGACACTATGGGAAGAGGAATCAAGAGTGGTGCATACACAAACCTGTGCACCCCAAAGTAACCAAACATAGTAACTTGGTACAAAATCAAAGACGCCAGTATACGATTGTGTATGTGAGGCCACATTCTTCCGTAGCTCTCATATGCCGGAACATAAACTTTGAGTGCCTGCCGTGGAATATAATATATACAAATTAACAATGGAATGTTTAATTATTTAAAAATTAAAGTATAGAATTTAGATATAAGATTTTGATGCATGAGTTGGACCTGATTTCGGAGAATGAGCCATCCGAGGCCAAAATAGAGAACTCCAAAAGGAATGATGAGAGGGGCAATGACAGAGTAACAGAGAACAATAGTAACAATGAGCATATCAGAAGGGACTCGAGTCCCATACCCAAGATCTCCAGGAAACCATGCTTCTTTCACCTCTGCTTCACTCTTGCACACATACCTCCTCTTCAAATGGTAAATTATCAGAGGAACTATTCGTGACAGTTCTAGTCCATACCCAGCAAAAAACCTTTCACACACACACACAATCCAAAATTATTAAAACATTTAATAATTAATTAACATCATGTGTGTGTATATATGAAAACCTACAAATTTACACATAGTGAACTAATCAGATCTTAAATAATCAAAATATACTACTCAGTCCCTAAATTATTGTAATTGTCTATGATTTGATCCCTAGGTCAAATTCAAGGACCAAAAGTACAAATTTAATACAAATTCATGGACCAAATAGTATAAATTTAGTACAAATTTAAAAACTAAAAGTATAAGATTAATACAAATTCACAGACCAAATCATCACGTAGGACCAAATAGTTAATAATTGAAATATTATAGGGACCAAATTGTGTATTTCAATTATTCAAGAACTGATTAGTTGATTCAATATAAATATAAATTGGCTAAATTGCACTAAGACCCCTGAGTTTTGAGTTGAGGGCAGAAATTACCCCTAAATTTTAAAATTTGACAGAAAGACTCCCTAAGTTTTCAATTGTGCTCATTTAGGACCCATGAATTTTAAAACTTGTCAAATAGACTCCCTGAACTTTTAATTTTACTCACTTAAACCCCTTAAATAACCTCATTTTTAAAAGAAAAAAAAAATTCAAGCGTCTTAAGTGAACAAAGTTGAAAGCCCAGAAGATTTGTCTGTCAAATTTGATCCGTCAAATTTGATCCTAAGTGAGCACAGTTAAAAATTCAAAGGGTCTGTCACTAAATTTTAAAACTTGACAGAGTACCAAAGTGTGCTCACTTAGGATCTGACACTAAATTGCACTAAGTGAGCACATTTAAAAATTTGTTAAGAGAGAATATCACAGGGTACTAAAGTGTCATTTTTTAAATCACCGAGTACTAAAGTAAAATATGACCAAACCATAGAGTACTAAAGTGTAATTTACCCTTTTTTTATAGAGATTAAAATATTAATGAAAATCAAAAGTTACTTGTTTGGGGTGAGAGAACATGAGCTAGAGGAAAGGGGGTGATTTCTTTTTTTTTATTTTTTTAATTCAATAATTTTGACTAATCATAAAAGGGTGAAGCCATATAATATAGTATAAATATAGATATATTATAAAGTATTTAATATACCTGAGAGCCACAAAGGTTAAGAAGAAAGTGGCATTGTCGGGAAGATTACTAGCCAGCAAGGACACGATCTGGTTAGGGTGCTCCTCGACGGTCTTAAACGTGGTGAACAAGGTTCCACCAATAGTGACTCCTATGAACACATTCAACACCGAGAAATAATAGTACTTCCCTGAAGCCGCTCGAACCGTATGGCTCACTGTCGGAATGCCTTCCAATTTGGACAAAAAATACAAAAACTTTGGCAAAAATGCCAAGAAAATAATCAACGCAATCTGAGGCAAAAAAGCCTCCAACACCGTCTTAATTATCACCACCTTCACTATGGGTTTCAAAAACGGCAGAATCTTCACCAGATTCTTCAGCGTCGTGAACGCCGATATAAAAGTAATCGGAATCATGTAAAAAAACACCGTCAGCGCCACCACGAAATACACCACGTACTGCCTCACTTCTCTCTCGAAGAATCGGATCTTGAGGTTCGCCCATATCACCTGTCGGGGCTCCGGAGCGTCCATCACCGTCCACGTGTCCACCATCTGCGCGTGTAAACTCTGTGCTGCGGAAGATGCGGAGACTCGGTTCGTGAAGAAAACCAGAGCCGCGTTCTGCTGTTTCTCTCGGAGAGTGAGTTTCTGCTCCGATTCTAGCTTCACGAGCATGTCGTTGATCTTCTTGTTGTAGAATTCGATGCTGTCTACTTTATTACCGAGGATTCCCAAGAAGCCTGTCTTGTTTGTGGGTCTTGTTCCTTCGGGTTTCGCTGTGGTTTTTGATGCTGCGTATATGGCTTCCGCACGTGCTAGCTTCTTCCTGTATCCTTCTAACTCCTCCCATATCTTGTTCACCTGTTCACATTCAACTTCAACCAATTAATTAATTTACAACCAATAGAATCTGGATCCCCTGTCTTTGGCATACTCTGCATTTTACATAATGTGTAACTTTTTCCTACATATATATACACAATTTACAACAAGATTATCCGATATGCACCCACATTTCAAAGAAACTATAATTGGTGATGCAGGGGAATCTTGGTTTGTATAACTCAAGTGGCATTAAGTGCATAGAAATCAAAATTTAGAGGGAAAACAAAAGCGGCGTACGTAGGAACATTCCATTGTATTTGTACCTGTCTGTTGTCAGTGACAACCAAAGATCTGTAAAACGTGTCTGGATAGATGGATTTGAAATAGGAGTCAACCTGTTCCTTCCGAGTCTGACCTTGTTGAAGAACAGCAGGAATGTCTCTCACAATGATAGCAAACTGTTCGGGCCTCACTTCAGGAGACATAAGAGCTTGAGATCGCAGCCACGCCACGTGTTTGTAAGCCTTCCATAACAGATATATCGTGATAAATGAAACCCAATACGTGCAGGCAAAAAATGCCCACAGCCTCGGACTCCCTCCCTAATAGTTTTGGGATTATTAACATTAATTATATTACCCAATGACAATCGAGAATGTTGTAGTTCAATAATGCAACGCAAGAGCGTATGTAATGTACGTACTGAGATATTTCCCATGGATAGATTGTCAAGTTGATTGAAAGTCCCGTTGCTTGTTGTTGCAGTTGCATTATTCTTCACTCCGTTATCGGTTGCAGCAGTAGGCAGAAGGACTGGAAGAAGAAGAAGGCCCGAAAAAACTAGGATACCCAGCACTGCACCATTAACAATTACTCAATTACAAACACATGCACTCTCTTGTTTCACTTATCGAATCATGATATATATCGCATATAAGTAATAAAAGATTCAAACTTTTGATCATTTTATTTCTTTAGGACTCCACAAGACCCAGTCAAACCATTGGGCGCTTGAAGTTCACTTGGATATTCTAATTTCAATTTCAATACTGATACTGATAATTAGAATTAGAAAGATAGAGTAATAATAACTGAATAAATCTTGAAAATTTATTTTATAAATAGATAGAGGTTGCCAAATAATAATGTCAAAGGTAATTTTCTGCATAGTTAAAATTGTCAAATGGTTGGATTGTTCTGTACTTTGATCGTTACGTGTACACAGTCAAATTCTAATTTAGTTTTTTAAATTAGTTAATTAAATAAAAAATTTAAAATAAACACAGTAGTATATAGCCAACAACAACACATATCTTCTACATATTAGCTAGCAGCTGGAGCTTCTCCAACATTTACCCAAATCCCAATTATAGAAAGAAGGATGACGGATAGGGACACGAGCTTTAGTTATTAGAAATTGTGAAGGAATTAAGGAATTTGAAATTACTTAATTAGGTTGTGATTGTTATAAAAAGGGGAAAACAAAAGATAATATAAATTTATATATAAGCAACTAATTGAACGAGTAAATCATAGAATAAAGAGAAGAGAAAAAGAGAGAAATAAACCGGTGCTGAGAAACACAAAATAGACGGCAGTGTCGACCCCAGACATGGCAATCACGTCCTGCTCCGAAGACGAAAATGCCTCTCGGATCCAAGCCAACGGGTTTCGGGTCTTGTACCCGCCTTCGAACGGGTCCATCCCCTTCAGGATCCGATTCGGGTAGTAAACGACGTCGTTACTGGGTTTCGCCGAAAGCCACGCGAACAGAAGCATCAAAACGACGAAGATCACAAACGACGTCCCCAGCGACGTCAGAAACGAAGAGAAATCCATCACTCGAGAGACTCCTTATTAACTTCACACACACACACACTTCCCTTGTGCTATAGCTGTGTCGTTCACCAAATTAAGTGGCGTTTCAGTGACAGAGTAGCAAATAGAGAGGGAGAGAGAGAGACAAAGATAGAGGAAAAAACTAGTGGAGGATGGATGAATTATGAATTATGATGGTGAATGACAGTATCATCATTATTAGTAAGGTATGGTGGTTGGGTGTTGTGGGGTAAGCTTTTGGCTTTTTGGATTTCTGAATGTGATTAACCAAATTTTTCAATTAAAAAGTGGCTTTTGGATTTTCCAATATTGATTTTATTCTTTAATGCTCGTTTTATTTCATTTTCAATATTTCTTGAGTATCATGGAAGAGTGAGAACGGATTTGATGGAAGACGGTGGTGATGTAGACAGGAAGAGGCAGAGTGTAGCGTAGGTGTGTTTATTTGCTTCAACATATTGTTGAGGTCGTTAAAACGGACTCCACGTGTCCATGTGATATGACAGATATGCCCCGCCTCGCCCCTTGGCTTTATTTTCATGCTAATTGTATGGCGTACCGACTTAGATTTTTGTTTTTTTATTTTTTATTTTTTTGCTAAATGATATGATATTCGCGGACCCCAAATTCTCGCGGGAAGAAAGGCTGGCCATTGGAGTGGCTTGTGTATATATGCCTCGTTGGAGCTCTTCTTATTAATCTGATGTCGACTTTACGTTGTCGTAGAATATTATAAATTTATAATCTCACATAAATGGAGATTGAAATTAACCCAAAGCTAAAACCAAATAAAGCTCTCTCAATGAAATGAAAGATATTCAAGGAATTATTGATCCACATTAATTATTATATTCCAGATCACCCACTTCATTTACAATAGAGACAATTCAGCAAGGTTCACACTAGGTGGAATTCCACTATGACAAGCGACACTGTGCTTTGTGACAAAAACCGCTTCAAAGTTCAAATCTAAACTAATATATTCTTCAAAAACACTCATTTAACATCCAACAGAAAAAAAAAAAAAAAANAAAAAAAAAAAAAAAAAAAAAAAAAAAAAAAAAAAAAAAAAAAAAAAAAAAAAAGACTGGAAGGATGTTTTTCATAACACCACCCATATTTCATACATAAAACCATCCCTAACATCAAATTATATAGTCCGTCTCATATGTTATGACTGAATATGGCCTTGTTTAAGTTTGAAGACTGAATGTCATTAACTAGCTTGGAAAGCTTTAATATATTAGTGATGGGAAGAGGGCGACGTGGGAAATACACATACATAGAAGCGATGTTAAAATGGCACGTGACACGTGAGGTGGCTATGGCTAAGGGTAAGGCATGAAGGAGGACACGTGGTAGGTAATGAAAGTGCCGACACAGCTGAAAGAAAGGATAATGTTGGTGGGACCCATTAGTGTTTGTCGTTTTGGGATGCGTTTGAGTCGTTAACTCAAAATCTTTGAGTAACGTCGAATCGTCAATGGATTGAACGGAGCACGTGATTGGGGGACGTCGGCGAAAACGACAGCACTCTTCCACGCACACTACGTTATGTTCAGACACGTGACAAACGGAAATATTAGATAATAACGAGACACAACGTTCGCACTGTGGGGCCCATTTGCTGATTCGGTTGAATTATAAACAGATTAGCTTTTGAAACCTTGTTGTTTTGTTTTTTTTTTTTCAAAAAAAAATCAATTTATCTCTATTATTTATTCCCTTTATTTTCTCTTTTCTTAAATGTAAAAATATTTGCAATGTTTCAGCTTCTCGAAATCAAAATCCCAACGAGTATTCTTGCAATTTATTACTTTTCCTTATTTAATTATGGAAAATTATGTGATTTTTTAGTTTGTAAAAATATTTCGTGCTTTATTTTGAAAACATTTTTTATTCTTTATTTTTTATATGAAGTGAAAAAAAAATGGTTTGTTTATTTTTATAGCAATTGAAGTTGGTCTTTGGTTTATATAACCTCTGGAGTGGGCTTTGATGTTTCCTTCTTTTTGTTTCATTCATATCCTAAAGCCCAGCTCTTTTACTCGTTGGCCCAAAGAGAACACGCAGGAAAGAACTTTCCAAAATATCACCAACTACATGACAAAAATCAAAGTTTAGCTACAGACATAAAGTACATAGTTTTTTTTTTTTTGCCAGAAAAACATGTATATGACACAAAGTACATAGTTGTTTTCAAGCCCTTCGCCAAAAAAATAAAATGCTTGCCTTCATCATAGACCACTATATGATAATGTAGTAATGATCACTGATGACTAATGAAAGGTCTAAATAATTAATTATTAAAGGTCTTAGTTCTAAACTCTTGCTCTCACATGTTCAAAACCAAAATTGGTTCTGATTTTTCTTAATTGTGATCATTTCTCGTTTGACTAGCTAAATCATGCACTTGTCCTTACATAAAACATTGAATAACTTAAGCTTATCCATTGGCTCACTTTCTCAAAAAAAAAAAA
>QANZ01027836.1:31099-44731 GCA_003254925.1 Chamaecrista fasciculata | reverse complement strand
GGGTTTGCTATATTCTAGAGGAATTTTGAGTTGGGGGATTTCTCGTTGCGAGGGGATTGTGGTGGGTCCTTTAGCTCCCTGAAGAATTCTGTGGAACTGTAGAAAGCTGGAGGAGTTAATCGGAGATTTGGTGAAACATTTTCGTTTAGATAAGTAATTGGGTAAGAAATTGAGAGAGAGCCATAATTTGCTGTTCCTTTCTAATGTACTTTGTTTTATATTTTTCTTTCCTATCTGGGTCTTTTTTTCTTTTTTAGAAAAGCTAATGTGTTGGGTTACGATGTTAGTTCTCTATAATACGCTTTCCTGAACAAGCTTTTCAGAGGAATTTGTGGCTCATTCAGGCACCGTCAATTGTTTAAAAGTTGGAAAGAAGGCGTGCCGTCAATTTATTACAGGAGGGGACGATCACAAGGTCAATCTATGGACGATTGGCAAACCAACATCTTTGATGGTCAGTTTAATTGTTTGTTTATTTTCCTAGCATTTCCATTTGGAATATGGTTACTTCAGGATTATTTCCTTTTTATAGTATCATTCCCTTTTGCACCTTGATGAGAAGCATGATTCCCTTTCATAGTATCATCCTCTACTGTAAGGTTCGGCCCCATGCTATGTAAATTTCCTTTTTGGCATAGTAATCAGAAGTTACAAACCTGGAAGTTTTACCTTTTCTGATAGGATTTTAGTCTGACATCAGACTTGTTGCTGACCATGACCTTATGTTGCTGTCTTACTGTGACTAAATGCAGAGTCTGAGTGGCCATAGTAGTCCAGTTGAGTCTTTGGCTTTCGATTCAGCTGAAGTGTTAGTTCTCGCTGGAGCATCAAATGGTGCCATAAAGCTGTGGGATCTGGAAGAGGCAAAGAGTGAGTTCATTACTTGATACTGAAGTTTTAGGCTATACAATAAGTGATAGTCTTGTATTGGGAGCATCATGTACTTCTTTCCAAACAAATCTAGCTGGGCATAAAATTAAACAGCTATTCAATTAAAAAATTATGAGCTATGCAGCGTTATGTTTTAGGGAATCTAGGATTGCTATAGTAAGTTTGGAATCTCAAAGCTTTTTAAATTGGTGACTGCAACATGGGATTCTAGTACTTGGAAATCATCGATATTTGTTATAATTTTTTCTAATATATTTGTTATTGCACTTGAAGTATAGTGGTTCGCACTCTTACTGGGCACAGATCCAGCTGCACTGCTGTTGAGTTTCACCCATTTGGTGAGTTTTTTGCATCTGGATCAATGGACACTAATCTTAGAATTTGGGATATCCGAAAAAAAGGATGCATTCATACATACAAGGGTCATAGCCAGGGTGTCAGTACTATAAAGTTCACTCCAGATGGCCGCTGGGTAGTTTCTGGTGGATTTGATAATGTTGTAAAGGTAATATGTAAATTCATTGTGGAATGGCTTGTAGTAGTTGTTAACTTCTACAATTATCCTATAAAAAAACCTACGAATTTACCTGAACAATATACAGGTGTGGGATCTAACAGCTGGAAAGCTCTTGCACGACTTCACGTTTCATGAAGGACATATTAGGTCCATAGATTTTCATCCACTTGAGTTTCTTTTGGCTACAGGTGAGTTAGCAAGTAGTGACTTTAAGTAATCTTCGAGCAGTAGGGAATGGTAGACGATTGATTCTTATGCATATCCCATGTCCATGTATCTTTGTCTCACAATTACTTGTTTCTTTCAGAGTAGTCCCTGTAGAGCTAAAATCTTCAAAATTATTTTAAACTTTAGGGAACCAAATGTGAATATACTTCAGTTGAACTATTGTTCACCCTCATTTGAACTGATTGGTTACTGCCAAATTGTTTTGCAGGTTCTGCAGACAGAACTGTGAAATTCTGGGATTTAGAAACATTTGAACTGATTGGATCGGCTAGATGTGAGGTATTTAAACTTTATGAATAAATTTCTTCTGTACAAAAAGAACCCGTTATGTCCATTTATTTCATAATTGTATCTGCCTTTCTAGAATTGGTGTTTGATGCAACATCTTGAGATTTAAGAGGTTAGACCATTACTAATTCCATAGAATTTCACAACGTTGTTAGTTGCCGAAGAACTTTTGCTGAAAACTTCTATTGTATTATATCCTGCACTTGTAATAAACTTTTACCTCTCTATATGCTACACTGTCCACAAATTATTCTGTCAAGCGGGAAATTTCTTATTTATTTTTCATCTAATGTAAACCTGCACATTTACTCTCTCAAAAGTGTTCGCTTGCAAGTGCACTGAAAAATATACGTAAATCAGTGAGCTTAAACGATAAATATAAAATATGTGGCTTTTCATTAATACCACTTCTCTATGCACATTTTATTAGGCTACAGGGGTACGCTCAATAGCTTTTCATCCTGATGGAAGGACGCTTTTTACTGGACTTGAGGATAGTTTGAAGGTACATATCATTGCAATAACTGTATAATAAATAATGCAGCTTCTAGAACAGTATAAAGATATTGTATATCATGCGCATATATGTTTCAGGTATATTCTTGGGAGCCTGTTATATGCCATGATTCTGTTGATATGGGATGGACAACACTTGGTGACCTCTGTATTCATGATGGAAAACTTTTGGGCTGCTCATACTACCAAAATTCTGTTGGAATCTGGGTAGCAGATATATCGGTAGGATTTTCTATCATTTGGATCAGCTCTTGTATCTTTTCTATTGTATAAAATATGATCTCTGTCAATATTTCTGTGTTCAGCTCTTAGTATGATATTTGAAACGCACTTATATGGCTTCTGGTGGCAGTATGGTGCTAGTTACTTAGTTGTTAAAGTGATGTCCCCTCTATTACACTGCACATGCCTTTACTTTTCGTGTGGATTTTATTAGATGTGGCATAACAATTTTGTATCCATATCAGTTTGTGAGAAAGATTAAATAAATTTAATGATGCCTGTACTTGTTCTTATATACCTTTTTTTTTTACTTTGTTATCTATCAATCTGAATGTCGGATATATGTATATGTATTTATTAGCTTATTGAGCCATACAGTGCTGCCCTGGAACCCAAGAAAAATGAAGGCACAGAGCAGAAACTTAATCTGCAGGGAAGTCAACTGGAGAAAGTAGAGGCTGGGTTGCATAGTACATCTCCTGACAGTGAGTCGAAAGAGATAAAGAATATATACATTGATTGTAAGTTGCTTACCTCTTGTCTCTCCTAAGTTACGTGCTGAAACTGTTTTCCCTTTTCCATCGATTTCATTTTTTATCCTTTCATTCTCTTTCTCTTTGGTCTGTTTATTTGTTTGTTCATCCTTTGAGATGTTCCATGTGATTTATAGCATCTAGAAATTTTGGCCCTAAAACTATTGATTGTATGTTTTAAGTTTTAGCTTTTAGAAAATGCCATTGGTTGGTACTTAAAGAAGAAAATTTATAGAACATTATTAAGTTCTAGCTTTTTGTAAGTGTTAAGTGATATTCCATTTTGGTGTTGGTCAGATTGGTAAACCAAACTGAGATTTCCCTTTTACCTGTTCAGCTGGAAGCTACATAGTATAACCTGCATCGCCAGAACATTAAAATGTTCTTTAATTAATTGATTTGAAATTAGATTTGGCTTGATGAAGCAAGCTTGAAAGAATTCAGCTTACAAAATAGAAAGTTTTCCGTACAGTTATTTTGAAGTAAAACCCATTTGCTCTAATATATATATATTTTACAATGACCTAACTTACTTGCGACTGTTCCAGAATAGAAGACTAGGATAGCTAATCTAATACTAATCTAAGAGAACTAGTTACAGTACATTAAGCTAAAGCTAAAGATAAAATAAAAGATAAAGATAATCCTAATTTCAAAGATAAGATAAATAAATAGTAAAAGGGATTAAACCACAGAATAGTTTATAATAAATAAACAAACGATAAAGTGGAATCCTATATATAGACAAACATCATCTCTCCTTTTTTTTTGGCCTGAAAAACTTCAACTCTCCAAATGCATATTTAAAGGATGTATTTCTTCTGTTTCCTATTCATTTGCAATTTTGATTACTTTGCCAGATTATGTATCTAATATATTCCTCTTTTCTTCCATATAAAGCATCAAATTTATTTTGCAAACTAGCATTGTACTAAACTTTCTGATGTGGATGTAGATTAAAATGTTTTTTTTTTCATTTCCTTTTTATTTACTCATATTTCTGGTTACTTTTCTACATTACGAATTTTATGAATCTAATGAAGTTCTCTTTCCTTCCATTTGAAGCATCTGGAGGTAAACCTGTTGCTTTAAAGAGATCAGGATCTTATAGTTCTCCAAAAGTAGATATACCTGAAGATTGCAAAGAAATTAATAATTTGGGTGCAGGGAAGCAGAACCCTGATACAGGTCATACAAAATCAAATGGACAAGCTCTTAAGAAGTCTTTTATTTTACCAAATGTTGTACCTAGGGACACTGTTGATGTTAAGGACTCAGCAAAACCTGGAAAAGAAACTATTACCTTTTCAAGGACTAAACCAGGAATGTTACTCAAACCAGCTCATGTGAGGAGAGCATCTACTGGGAGATTTGATGTTGATAGATTTTCAGCTGATGCAGATTCTGGAAATTTTGGTAATACAACAAGTAAATTGGATAATGCAAAAGATCCTAAACTCCCACTGAAGCTAGGATCAGTTGAAGAATCTTGTGAAGACAAATATCCTATCAAGAGTATTACAGACAAGCCTACAAAGAGTTTATCTCCTCCAAACAGACTTTTTGAGCAAGAAAAATGTAAGTTCCAGATCTTAGTGTTAAACCACTGAGCAGGTCAAATTCAAGTAATTGTTAATTTTATTATCCTAATTTACTTCATCTAATTCATCTATTTTTCCACTAACTCCCTCTGATTGCAATTCCATTCTCTTCTTTTTTCTTAACTATACCATGAAAATAAATTGTCTGCTGACAGCATTGGCCTCAATGATTTAGCTTCTGATTAGTTTGATAATTGGTTCTCATTATATTTCAGGTGATGAATCCTCCCCTCGCAATAAAGAGACTAGTCCAGTTAAATATATCAATGGAGGTTTGTCATCCCCTATATTTATAATTTTGTGGGGTCACCTAGTGGGAAAAGGCTTTGATTGTTGTTGTTGTTGTTGTGGAGTATAGAAGTCATGAAATATTTAAAATTTGATTTTTGCAGTTGCAGTTGTGCGAGGTAGGACCCGTTCTTTGGTTGAGAGGTTTGAAAGAAAGGAAAAGGCTCAAATCAACAAAGAACAAACTGATGCATCCGCTGCCATGATATGTGAAACGAGAGAAAGAGTTCACGTCAATGAAAGTCAAACTAATGCACCCATTAGCACAGTTTTTGAAAGAAAGGAAAAGGTTCAAATCAACAAAGATCAAACTGATGCATCCCCCGCCATGATATGTGAAAGGGGAGAAAGAGTTCACACCAATGAAAATCAAACCAATGCGCCCTTTAGCACAGTGTTTGAAAGAAGGGAAAAGGTTCAAATCAAGAAAGATCAAACTGATGCATCCCCTGCCATGATACGTGAAAGGAGAGAAAGAGTTCACGTCAATGAAAATAAAACCAATGCGCCCTTTAGCACAGTGTTTGAAAGAAGGGAAAAGGTTCAAATGAAGAAAGATCAAACTGATGCATCCCCTGCCATGATATGTGAAAGGAGAGAAAAAGTTCACGTCAATGAGAATCAAACCAATGCACCCCTTAGCAGCACAGTTTTTGAAAGAAGGGAACAAATTCACATCAATGAAGATCGAAACAATACTTCCCCCATTCCCTTCACAATATCTGAAAACGATAAACCTGCTACCATCCAGGTAAAATGCTTGCTCTGTAATAAGGAAGCTTTAGAGAATTTTAGATATTGACATCTTTGCTGTAATGTATAAACTAGGGAGCAATAATTTGTCTTATGCCTTGAAAGAATGTGGTGTTTAAAACTCATTGGTGACACTCACAATTTTATATATTCCACATAAAAATAGTTGAACCTAGTCCAGTTTTATCATGTATAAAATTTTCAGGAAGTTGAGCCCCAAATTTCTGAGAGGGAATCGAAGTGTGCAAATGAAGGGGAAATCATTGAAGGTCTGATGCAAACACATGATGTAACTTTAAGTAATCTTCGCTCACGCTTGACTAAATTACAGGTGAGCTGGCTATTGATATTAATTTCTTTTTTCAATGTTAGGTCTCTAGGTTACTATAGTGGTTGTTCCCTTGTATTATTACCTCAGCGTGGAATTTATAAAAGTGACCTTGTGCTGATGCACAAAGCTATTTTGTTTTTGTATGCTTAACAAATTCCACTGCAGGGCTGGAGAAAGAAAAGATGAGAACTGAAAACTGAACATTGTATGTTCAATAGTCATTGACCTAATCTCGTGCATTTGCAGGTGGTGCGCCATTTTTGGGAGCGGAGAGATTTTAAAGGTGCAATCAATGCTTTAAGAAAGCTGCCAGATCATTCTGTGAGTATTTTTCTTTGGGGGGGGCAGAGATCAATCTTAGTATTTCTTAATGCAGATTGTGTCCGTATTGGCTTGTTGTACCTGTTTTGTGTTTATTGCTTCTATTTATATATTGATGGATTTTAATTGCATATATAGTCCTTCTAAACACAATTTTCATCTTGATGCAGGTGCAAGCAGATGTGATTAGTGCTCTTGTGGAGAAGATGGAGATTCTCACCTTAGATTTATTTTCTTACTTGCTTCCTGTGCTCACGGGCTTACTGGACAGTAAGATAGAAAGGTAAATTCATCATAATACTTATCAGAAAACTTGTGCTGGGAGTTGAAATTTGTGGGACTCCTAATTTCACCCCATTAGCCCTGCAATTTTATTTGGGCCTGGATCCTGATTCCAACATGAAGTCTCATCCATATATCCATATATATATATATATATATATATATATATTAATGGTCACCTTTGCAGTAAAACTGGCAGTGGTTTTGATTGACATTTATTGAGTTCTGACTCTGCAGACATGTAAAAATCTCACTGGATATGTTATTAAAGCTTGTAGCAGTCTTTGGTCCGACAATTCATGCAACCACTTCGGCACCTCCCTCTGTTGGGGTTGATTTGCATGCAGAGCAAAGGTGCCCACCATTTTTACTGGCATATACCTTTCATCCTCCCATATTTTTTTTGTTAATAAAACTGACTCATAGTATATGATATCTTGAGGACAGGCGGGAATGCTGCAACCAGTGCTTTTTGCAACTACAGAAGATCCAAAAGATTCTTCCCTTATTAATACGGTGGGTAATCATGCAGTTTTTTTGGTGTTTCCAACTTATACGTACATATAACACACTTCTGCAAATTGATGGTTCCATTTCAATATAGAAATTCCTTGCTTGTTTCAGTTTCTGAAGTTTAAACATGTCATATAACATGTAAATATCATTGTTAGGTTGGGGAAAGTTGTTTATGTAGCTATGGATTCAAATGGTAAAAGGCATATCACATCGAAATGTTTCCTTTCTGGGCGTGGTTATATATGTGTCCAATCTTATGATATTTATTATTGATCCATCTGAACTATTTTTACGAGAGTGGAGTGTAATAATAATGCCTTGTCATTATTTAAATATCATTTACCATGGTACCTATACCGCTCTGACATCTCATCAACATCTAGATTGAGCGACTAGAACTCATCATTTACTTAATTTGCTTTTTCTTCCCCTGAATTGTGCTGCAGGAGAGGCGATATATTGGGGAAATCTGCTCAGGAGTTAAACCTAGTATTTCAACAATCCTACTGAAGATGCCACCACTTCAGCCAATCTATGAATGAGTGGCTCAGCTAAATATAAAAAAAAGCCTTCAAGTTGGGTTAATTGTGATTGTACCCAACAATTTTGTTTTGATGATATGCACTACTAGCTGTCATCATCGGCTTTTTTTCTAATACCTAAGAGAATTTTAGACTTCGCTGAAGGTGGAAGTAACCATCTCCAGGTTCATTTTCCTAACTGTAATTCGTTAATGTTGTTATATTGTTTTGTTTGTTTTTCCATATTTCTTTCATTTTCCATTTTGGGTTGATTACTGGTCCTAATTCAAGTGGGGTTGGTTGCTCCTAGGACCACAGTTTTTAGCTTTAATGCCCATTGTATCATGTACTAGGTAGTAGTGCAAATCTGTATGTATATCTCATTCTTTATAGCCAGATATATTTTACAAGATCTATTGCATGTGATTTTCAGTCATTCAATTGGATAGAAACAATTGGGATTGGGGAAAAGGTTTTTGAATTGAATAAATCGAGTCCTTTGAAATGAGTGCATGACTTTGTTGCTGGCCTCTGGGGGGGACCTCGCTTTTCCATGTGAATATTGTGATTATAATATTCTCCATTATATTCAATTTTTGTAGAATATATCTTATATTATATGGCTTCACCCCTTTCTGGTCGTCTACATTTTAAAACTATAGTACAAAATTAATAATAAGAGGAAAATTATTATTTGATCCTTCTTTTTTACTGTGTTAACGATTTAGTCCCTCATTTATTTTACATATATATTTGCGTGCCCGACCCATATATATGGGGGGTTTGGGCCCTGTGGATCTTTGTTTATTTTTTAGTTTTTATGGGAAGCACGGTGAAAAAAAAAACTATGTACATTGTACACTTATTAATATTGGTGTTTGTAAAAGACTAACTATGCATTAATTTATTGTCACATGTCAAATGCTGATAGTGAAATTTTATAACAAATATATGAATTATGAAGAACTTCACTTAAGTTATTTTTTCTTTACTATTCTCAATCCTTCGTTCCCCAAATCATTACCATCATCACCATCTTATTCTTCTTTCTACTTTGGTGGTGATGGCAACAACCGCGACAGAAACAAGAAGAGAAGAACTGAAGAAGACACACGAGGAGAGAGAAAGAGTGAACAATAAAAGTGGACTAAAAATGAGAGAGAAGATGACACATTATTATTTAATGAAGAAAAATGACGGACTATAATGGCAACATCAGCTTGAAATAAGTTGCATATATAAGGCCATTTAAACATTTTATACCAAAACAACATCTAACATATATACCTACAAGATCAATTTAAGCATTCAAAGAAGAAAAAATTGGCATGAATCTGGACATGCTTAAATGCAATATCCAAGCATAAAATTACGAGCAAACCCTCTTGATAATTTATATAGAAGTGGAAGTTTTATATATTTCATTCTCAATCATAGAAATTGGAGAATCTAAATAAAATTTATGAGAAAAAACTTGTTTTACGAAGAAATAAATAATTTATATATTTTTCCCCAATTAGACCTGTTTTAATTATTTTTATTTTAGCTTGGATATTGGCCAGCCTATTTTTGTTTTAACTAAAAAAAATCCTTATCTTTTATCTTATCTAATTTCAATAATAAGAGGATATAAGTTTCTTTCTTTGATGGATGAATATGAAAAACAAAGATGGACTATTCTCATTGACATTTAATTTAGCATTTCATGGATTTTATATGTTATCATGTTGTTGGAACTAGATTTAGGTACACTTAATTTTTTTTATCAGATTTTTAAATAAAAACATGATACCTTTTTTTTTAAAAAAAGTTAAACCTAACCTAACCATGTAGCCCGTTTGAATAGACTTTTTTGATCTAAAAAGTACTTTTTTAATTAAAAAAAGACCTTTTATAAACATAAAATCTTGTTTGGGTAAATTTTTAAGAAAAATGAGAAGTTAAAAAAAAAAGTTAAAATACAGCTTTTTTAAGAAGTTCAATTTTGTAGCTTCCGCTTAAAGCACTTGAAAAAGCTATTCTTTTAGTTCATTTTATTAATTAATCATTTTATATCCAAACAACTTTGATAATTAAAAATACTAGTGCTTCACTCAAAAAAACTTCTAGAAAAAGTTTGACAAATAAAGTTTTTTTTTCACAAACTTATCCAAACGGGCTCCAAGTGATGTTGAGTTGCGAAAAATGTATGACAGAAAATATTTAAATGCTGATTTTGATAACTAATTTATTATGTGTCTATTGATGTTTAAATGCATTTTCAAAGCTAAAACTTGATAATTTTAATTCATTTTGCAAGTTGTATAGATAAATGTTCAGATTTGGTGACTTACTGACTTATGAACTTTGTTTGTGTATGAAATGTCGAAATATAAATTACTTAATGATTTTTTTACTCTAGTGTGATTTTAATAACTTTACATTTATTAAAAAAAAGTTATACTTCTATTTGTTTTATTTTATTTATATCCTTTTTATTAATCATAAGATCTTACAATTATTAATCTGACCTTATAATGTAATCCATTTTTATTTCTCGTTTTATATTAGGTAAGATCTCATAAATATTTATATTTTTATTCCATTCAGGAGTGGTACTTACTTTTTTTTTTTTTGTCTGAAACATAATTAATTTAAAAGCAAGGCAAAGTCAAGCACAATATAAACGAAAACAAAGTAAAAATAGCCAATCCCTCCCTAGCATAAACAACAACAATAGACAAGATATCAACTGACGAAGGTGGGCGATTTACAACCCATTCAAGAGGACCCATCCTCGTTTTAGACAAATTGACAAGATAATCAACTGCTAAGTTAGTGGATCTAGGGATCCAACTAAAACTACAACCATCTAAAAAATAGGAAACATAAATAAAGTCATCTAAAAGAGACAAACTCTTCCAAACAGGGCAGCAGACAACCCCAATGGTTGTTCTAAAAAAAGACATAAACAGACTCAAATCAACAATAATAAGATAATAAAACGAAACGACGTCATGGAAGAGCACCCAAAAATCAGGACCAAACCAGGAAGTCGTTGTGGAAGCCAGAAGCCGCCGTGGAATGCCTAGTTCAGATTCACCGCCACATAACGACGCCATGGAAGCCCAGATCCAGAATGTCGTCGCTACAAAACTCTATAACCAGAGGAGGGCCACCGCCGCTGAAACAGCAACAGCCTAAAGTTTCACTAAAAAAAACTCTCACGGAGAAAAAGGATTTTCTCTCACGAGAGAAGAGACTTTGGGTATGTATCTGTATTATAGTTTTTTTTTAGTCATTGGTGGTACTTACTACTTACTACTTAGTGTTTATCATTATATTTTTATCAGTATTATTCTATGCTTTGCATTCGGCCTTGGGCCATGCACTTTTTAAGCTCCACTTGATCAGGAGAGCTAATTTTAAATTTGAACAAGTATTAAACTCAATTCAATTTTCAGACTCCATTAATAATCAAATTCTCATACTTGAATTTAAACTAAATATTCTTTTTATAAATATTAAGTATATTTTTATTAAAATTTTACGTCTATATATGTTAATAGGTTTATGAACCTCGTCTTTTTTAACGACACCCTCATTAGCAAAGATGCCCTGCATAAGGATAGGCGTCATACCTTGATGGAAACGCATTGCTGACAAAGCTTTACACATAATCTGGGACACAATCCGAGATACTCTCAATCACATTAAACTCTCATAAACTCGAGAGTTAATATTCAAAAGTCAACAATCTTGGCATTTATGGGTAATAAAAACCTCTCCCATGATTTGATAAGATTTCCTTACCGGGACCTCCTTTCTTATATAAATAGGCTATCTAAATCCTAGAAAAGGTTCACTATTTCACTCTCAAGGAATTATTCACCTTGACTATCAATACTAACTTAAACTTCGAAAGTGATCTGTAGGGCCTCCTCTATGGTTCATTGTCTTACAAAAGACGTACAAATTTCCTCCCCTTGAACCAGGTTATGACCATTGGCTCTGATTAATCACAAAAAAAAAAAATCATAGATATAAATGTACTATTAAATTGTTTCAATATGTATTAAAAATATTTAACATTTTATTCTTAGAATTTCATATTTCTTCAACATATAAAGTTTTAAAATATTATATTTTATATATAAAAAAATAAATATTTATTATTATAGATAGAATACTTTCTTTACCCATCTCGAGTCAAACCCATAAACTAAAATCTATATTAGCAAATTTGTTTGACCCTATAGCAGCAATTCTGGTGATTGTTACTCTAAAAANTTTTTTTTTTTTTTGGCCAATACAATCATCTTTTATCGAAATCTTTTTTGTTGAGAAATCGTCGGATATTAAATAGGAGCTGCAAACATCTCTTTGAACAAGAATTCTAGATATAAGTAATATACATATAATTGATATAAAAACCATACATGCATTATTACCAAAAAAAAAGAAGAAAATATAATTAAATAATGAGTTGACATATACAATAGAGTATAGCATATTAATGATAAACATCAATTTATATTAAGTCACTTCGTCTGTTATGTTTTATGGTTTCATACTTTTATTCTTATGGTGATAGTAATTAAGGCTTACGCAAAAGAAGTTATCATCAGTTGGCCAAAAAAAAGAAAAGAAGTTATTATTATTATTTTTTGCCCGAAATATAATTCATTAAAAAACAAGGCAAAATCAAGCACATTACAAACAAAAAACACAGTAAAATAATCAAATCCTCTCTAGCATCAACAAGAAAACTAGAAAGAACATCAACTGACGAAAGTGGGGGTTTGCAACCCATTCAAAAGGATCTATCTTCGTGTCAGACAAATTGGCAAGACAATCAGCTGCCAAGTTAACAGATCTAAGGATCCAACTAAAGCTACAACCATCTAAAGAATTGGAAACACAAAAAAAAAAAAACAGACCAGACCAGATCCAGAACGCCTCCGCCACAAAACTCGTCGCAGAAAACACACGGACACGAGCAGAGAGCACACAGATCTGGGAAAGAAAACCGCCGAAAATCACCTAAACTTGAAAACCACCGCTGCAGAAGACACACAGAAAATAGCGTCACCGATAACCCTAATATGAAATAGGGTGAAATCTCTCATGAAAGAGAGAGGTGATCCCTCATGAAGAGGGGTTTGAGAGAGAGATCTTTTGGCAGCTAGGGTTTCTAGACAAAAGCTTATCCGAGAGAAGTTATTTTCATTCTTATGGTGACAGTAATTATGGTGATAGTAATTAAGGCTTACGCAAAAATAGTTATCATCACTTGGCCAAAGAAAAAAAAATATTATCATCTTCCATTGCTAAAACACAAAGACCGTTATAAGGGCCTAACTTGTTGCTATGACGGGTAGAGTGGTGCTTCATCTCTCTTGAAATAACTATTGAAATTTTTTTAGTAAATTAATAATTTTTTTTTTGTTGTCCAAGGTATTCTCAGCCCGACATGCGAATGACTAATTCTCCGCAGATCTGACTCTAATTAAAGGTCTGCTGGCCAATTGATTGTTGCATACATAAGGCGGGATATTGTAGATTTATCAATTTAATTATTAGAAAATAATAATATAAGATTTAATCATTGTAAAATGAAATATAATTAATTTGGTGATCAGTTTATTAATGATATTAACTGACATTTAATTACAAGGCAAAACACCCTTTCATGCCCCTAACGTTTGCAGTGATTTTCAGTTATGCCCTTAACGTTTTATTTTGTTCAGACATGCCCTCAATGTGCAACCAACGTTTCAATTATGCCCTCAATTTTGACTCAATGCACATGTGGCAATTTTTTTTGCTTATGTGTCATTTTTTT
>QANZ01027836.1:13282-28371 GCA_003254925.1 Chamaecrista fasciculata | reverse complement strand
AAAAAATGATGAGTGGAGAGAGAAAGTTGTAAGTGTAATAAATGAGGGTATTGAAAATTACTATTTTGCTAAATAGTTTTTTTATATTTGTATTAGAGTATAGGTAATTATAGGTATTTGAGTAGGGGTATGTTAGTAATTGGGTATGAAATATGTAATGAAATGAGTTGGTAATGAAGTGTAATTTTTGTAATGACTTTATAATTGAAAAACAAACACCCAAATAGCACTGTAGCTTAAGTTATGTAATGAAAATGGGGATAATGAAATTGTAATGGGATTGTAATGATATTGTAATGGCTAGCCAAACGCACCCTAAATCAAATCCAAAAAGTGAATCGTTCGTTTCATAGTCAAACAAGTGAAATTAATAATCTCTCTTTCATTTTAAGTCGGAGTGTTCAAAACTGAACTAAACCAAATCGACCAAACCAAACCAAAGCGAAACAAAAATTATACTAAATCGATCAATAAGCGGTTTGGTTTGGTTGAAAAATGCATTAAAATTGGATGGTTTGATTTGGTTAACAATTTGAACATATAATTAATCGAAGTGACTGCTAGTATTTATATATGACTCTTTTTTACTTATATTATGTTATATGTGATTACTTTTAATAAAAAAAATTAGTAATTTTTTTATCATCATTTGATTTTATCATATTTTTTGTTATGTTATCGTATTGAATAATAATTTTTTTTTACTTTAAACAACGGCTAACTATTATTTTTCGTCATATAATTTTATCCTCTAAAATATTTAATCTTATTTGTCATTTTTTATCTATTCTATAAATTAGACGTACTACTAAAAAACGTACACTGTTTTTTTTCCTTTATAATTTTAGAATTAATTAATAAAAATAACTAATAAGCTTCTTAACCGCTTAAATCGACTGCCCAAACCGTCTATTTATTGGTTTAATTTGATTTGGTTAAACAAATTATTTTTAATCCAATTGGCTAAGAATGATTTTAAACCGATGTGAGTAACACTTAAAAATTTTGTTCAAAACCGCTCAATGAACACTCCTAATTTTAAGTTTGAATGTGACGACTTTGAAACTATGAATTATTCTTGACAATTCCTTTTAATTTTTTACCAAGTTGAAACTATCCATAAAATGAAACATAAACCATTGCCATGAACAACAAGCAATATTACTGCGAGAGAGAAAAATAATTTTTTTTAACTATTTGAAAGAAAAAGTTCATTATAATTTTATTTATAATGTAATTAAAAAAAAGATTTTTATGTAACTCTTTATCAACTTATTTATTATAACACATGAAAAAGATATTATCCATCTTAATTGTCAATAATAGAAATAACAATATGAACCAAAATAAATCACATTTTAGACTAATAGTAGAATAAATGTGAAAGTTTGAAGATTAAAACTGAATAAAAAATTATTTTAGGACTAAAATAAAAGTAACCTCATAATTGGAGGACTAAAATAACCATTTAACCTAAAAAGTAATGGATGTGGCATCTGCCATTTGGCATGAAATGAAGAAACTTGTGGGATTGCCACGTGTTATGGCATGTTGAATGGGCCTTTTTCCGTCAGCAGACATTTATTAGACACGTTGACATTGGTTTGGTCGAAAGTAGGCGACGACTCGTGCGCAGGAAAACACGTGTCACCACTTCAATGAATAAATACCCGTCAAACCCAATATTGTCATAAATTTGAACTTTTACAGTAGTTTTTAAAAAGGCTAAATTATACAAAAGGTCCCTGTGATTTGACCATTTTCAGAAAAGGTCTTGTGGTTTAAAAAGTATTAAAAAAGAGTCTTGTGGTTTGGTTCGTCCAAAATTTGACAGGAATATTGGTTAAAATACTATTTTAGGACCATAAATATTAATTTTTATGCATTTAACTCCCAAATATATTATTAGGCCGAAGTCCTATGAAATAAGACCAAAATGTAAGAAAGAATAAAAAATTAGGACTTTAGTCAACTTTGCACCAAGAAAAAACACAGACACACATTTACCCAGACGGTTCATCTTCTTCTTTCTCTTCCTCATCCTTCAACTCCGCCGTCGCCGCACCCCACCGCCACCGCCACCTCCGCGCCACCGTCAGCATCTCTCTCCCCACCCTCACCTCTCTCTTCTGATACTCTCTCACCATCCTCCTCAATTCCTGGAAAAAAATCGAAGGACGTAATGGAAGTTGTGAAGACAAAGGACGTTGAGGATTACGATAGATTGGGGAAGCTGGCGTTGAAACTCAACAAAACCTTAGCGGTTGCGGGGCCTCTACTCACTGGAATCGCTGCTGTTGGATCTGTGTTCATAAGCCCAGATTCGTCGTTGTCGGCGATGGCGGCGGCGGTGGCCGAAGCGCTATCAATGGCGGGGAACGGATTGGAGCATGGCGGTCAGGTTGGGATGGTGGCGGAGATGTACAGAAATTACACGGGATTCTTTGAGCATCTTGAAGAATCAGTTGAAGACACAATGGAGGAAGAAGACGAAGAGAAAAGAGAAAATGGCTTGACAGTGGCGCGGAGGCGGCGGCGACGGAGTTGAAGGAAGAGGAAGAGGAAAAGAAAGAAGAAGATGAGCCGTGTGGATAAATTTGTGTGTGTGTGTGTTTTTTTTTTGTGCAAAGTTGACTAAAGTCCTAATTTTTTATTCTTTCTTATATTTTGGTCTTATTTCATAGGACTTCGGCCTAATAATATATTTGAGAGTCAAATGCATAAAAATTAATATTTATGGTCCTAAAATAGTATTTTAACTAATATTTCTGTCAAATTTTGGACAAACCAAACCACAAGGCCTTTTTTTGACACTTTTTAAATCATAAGACCCTTTCTGAAAATGGGTCAAACCACATGGACTTTCTGTGTAATTTATCCTTTTAAAAAAATTGTGAACTTGATTCTCAATATTGTCCTTAATTTGAATTGGAGTATTATTTTAATTTTGTTTGTCTTTTAATTAGACAACAGAAGAATAGGTTAAAAGTAACTCTTTACTCAACTATGTGAGTGTGATTTAGTGGTTCTTCACGTGATTCTTTAATAAAGTGATGTTACTTTTGAAAATGAAAAATATGATATAACCAACCGTTTATCTTTAAGTGAAGAACCTGCGATGAAAGATCGTTGAATGTCCTTAATTTATACTCAAAAAGATAACTCTTAACTCTAATTTTATTGTTTACGTACTAAAAATAAAAAAAGATATGAGTTAAAAGTGATTCACTATTGAATTCAATTTGAAGTATAATTTGATTTTATTTATAACAATTTTAATTGGATAAATTTTTTTAAAAATACATAACTGGTAATTTTAATTTATCCTATTCAAATTTAAAACAAGAAATATATTATCACATTTAATAGTTAAGAATTTAAATAGAATTTTCAAAAAAAAAACATTAAGAATTATGAAATCCACCACTTCGTCTGCTTGCTCTCCTCTAAAGGGTCGCTTCCATTCGGTGTTCGAACATGACACCATTGGTTTATAACTAGATATTAGATAGATATCAAAATCAAATTTAAATTAAATATTATGGATCAAAATTTGGTTTTGATCTTATTTTAATTTAAAACTTAAAATTTTAAAATTAAAAGAAACTGAAATAAAAACTAATATACATTATAGGAGCTTTAAAACCAATTTAACATTAAAAAAATCTTATTTATGATTATGAAATTGAAGTTGACTAATTGAGCCTATTACCGTCACTAAATTAAAGTTGAATAAGCATAAAGAGGTTCGTCATCAGAACTTTCAAGTTTCAAGACAATCATATAATATATAATAGGAAAAAGTACTAATTTAGTCCAAAAACTTTACATTAACTGTCAATTTTATCTATAATAATTTTTTTTTGTCAATTTCATCCCCAATATTTTATATTTTAGTCAATTTTGTCATTTGACCAACTTCTTTCAATAAATTAACTATAGACTACATCTTATTTTTCAATCTAAGTTAGAATTTGAGAAAATGATAAAGTTGATAAAGTTGGTAGAATAATATTATTCTACCAAAAATAGGTCAAATGACAATAAATTATCTTTCAATAAATTAATTATAGACTGCATCTTATTCTACCAATAATATTTTGCTAACATAAGAGCAAATGATAAAGTTGATCAAAATGTGAAACATTAGGGACAAAATTGACAGTAAAAAAAGATTGTGGATAAAATTGACCGTTAATATAAAGTTTGGGTAAAATTAGTATTTTTGACTATATAATAATAAGCATCAAATAATTCAGGCAATTAGTTAACTAACTTCAAATAATTCAGGCCAAAAAAAAAAACTTCAAATAATTAAAACCCAAACAGAAAAAAAAAGTTTCTATATATATGTCTTGAAATGCATGGCGTTGCCATTGCCATGGCAGAAGCGTAAGCAGACACATCATCATCAACAAGAGAATCCTCGATCGACTGCGACAGCCGGCGGCGAAAATTGTCGTCGCCTTTTTACAACGGAAAATTAAATAATAATCTGGTTCGGCTTTTGGATTCGCTTATTATAAAAGCATTCATAAACACGAGAATCCGAGAGAGAGAGAGAGTGAGTGAGGAAGAAAGAAAGAGAACGCGAGTGAACAACGATTACGAATTACGCGAGGTGCGAAACCCCAAAATCAAACCCTTAGATAATAAATTGAATTGTATTATAGACTTTTTTTTACAGCCACGCATGCATTGATTGATTGATAATCCATCCCTCGAAACGTGGCTTCTCCGTCTCGCTCGTGAGTATTTTCGTGGACACTTTAATTTCTCATTCTCATTATTCATCTCCTTTCTTTGTTTCTTTCATTGTTTTTTTTTCCTCTCGATTCGTTCAGTATCGCCGGAGATTCGATTTCGATTTCGACTCGCCGGATTTTTCCTGTTTCCCTCATCGGCGTTGTTAATTGATGATGTCGTTTATCTTCGGTAAGTGTGTGAACTGTGAAATCTTCTTCTGTCGTTTATCTTCGTTTTTTGTTTTGCCCATCGATGGAGGAGTTTTAGTTGTTAATACTGTTATTTCAGGATGTGAAGTTTTTTCTCTTCTTTGAATATATGATTAGCGATAAAGCATAGGTGGTTGGATCTGGTGGAAATGGTCTTGTGAAATTGAAGACTCCATAAGGTTTTTCCTGCGCATTTTCTTTTTCCTTTTTAATATGTTCCTCTGTTTTCGTGAAGTTTGTCGATCATTTTAAATTTGTTGCCAAATTTAGAAATGACTGGTTTGAGTTTTGTTGTTTCCATTTTCGCCATATTAGCTGAATTCATTATAGCATGTTAATAAAATAGGAGGAGTATGATATGTTAAATATATATTTGTGTCTAATTCACAATTATTCTTACTTTAGCTCCTTCTTCTCACTCTGCATGTTCATAATTTTCTCATTATACAGGATAACTGGCTTGGTTTTCTGGCTCTGCTCATAGGACGAAATTGTTACAAAGGCTATTTTTTGGTTTAGCACCAAAGTAAAGCCTCTAGATAGAGTTTACCATTATTTCTCTTTAGTTTTTAGGAGTCTTTATGGCTAGAACAGCTTCTAAATTTAATACTTCTTCTGCTGAAGCAGTTTTTGATGAGACTGAATAAAGGACTGAGTTCTTCATGAAGTCAACCAGATCATGGAGGTGGCTGACTAGGAAAAGGAGTAGCATCTTTGATGGGGTACGTCCTCTTGTCCAAAAACTTTGTTAATTTGAATTTTCTAAGCAGTATTTCTGATAAAGAATCTTTTACTATGTATGGAGACACATTTGCAACATTACATTTCTTATATATCTATCTTATTGTATCAGGGAAAATCTGGTTTCAAGAATAAACAGCTGCCTTTTATGGCAGTTGTGTGTACAGTGATGTTGTTCATTATTTATAGAACTACAAAGTATCAGTATCACGAAGAAGAGGTATGGCACCACAAGATTTATTTTCAATTAATCATATATCATAACTAAGGACCACCATGTTGATTAGATTTCCAATTAGTGGCCTTTTAGCATCACAAGTGCAATATTTCTTTGATGTTTCAGCCGGATATTCTTATTGTAATAGTTATGTCGTTTTCTATTTGAAAAATCTTGTTCCTCATTACAAAGCTTTCATCAATTTTGTCTTAGCATGAAAACCTGTACTGGCCATTTTTATTTTCTATTTCCATCTGCAAATGCAACAGTTGTATCTATTAAATGCCACATGATGTTATTGTTTCTGAGCTGAGTGTGCTTATTATATTTGTTTTTCTTTATTTATTACCCCTCTATGATCAGATAGACAAAAAATGGAGTCTCTTGGAAGGAGAAGAGGAAAATACAATGATGGTTAGTTCAATGTGCCACATGCCACATGCCGCTTTCTGATTTTGTTTTTAATATGAAATTAAGCATTGTCTTGTTTTTATACCCAAAACTTTCTAATTCTTGCATTAATTTGATATTTTAACATGCATGAATACTTCTTAGTTCTTACTAGCACCGGTACTTCTAACTCCATTATGCAGGAATATCCTGAATATTCAGAGAGGTTGAAAATGTTGCCACAAGGTATAATACATGCTACTTCAGATATTGAGTTACGTCCTTTATGGTTTAGACATGGTCCGAAATCAAAGGTCAGCATACTGTATTGTTTAGTTACATTTTAGTTCTACAGAATCTGATAGATAATAGGTGAATAATGAGGAATGTGTCACCACAAGTAACAAATCTATTGATTGCTATATTCTGAATTGAGTTGCTTCTGGAGTTTCAGGATATTGTTTATACCAACCGTAACTTGCTGGCAATGCCAGTTGGTATGAAGCAAAAAGATAATGTCAATGATATGGTGCAAAAGGTAATTTTGATGATTCATTAAATAATCCATATGACCTGAATCAACACTCCTTTAATATTTTCATTGATTTCAGTTTCTTCCAGAAAATTTTACAATTATGTTATTCCATTATGATGGAAATGTTGATGGATGGTGGGATCTTGACTGGACTAGTAAAGCCATACACATAGTTGCTCAGAACCAAACAAAATGGTAAGAATACTGAGGATGAGACTGATCTCTGGTGCCAACACTTTTCTGTCTGTAAAACCTTATTTGTAAAATTTATAGACAACGAAAATAGCTCAACCAAACCTATTTCAATCGAATTACCCTCGGGGATAATATTACATTTCTTAGTTAAAATATTCCATTAAAAATTGTATTGCTAACAGCTTTTAGTTTAATGATATTTATTTATTTACATGGGATGTTAGTTAAATCGTAGATATTAATTTATGAGTTTTTGCTCAGGTGGTTTGCAAAAAGATTTCTACATCCAGATATAGTTTCTATTTATGATTATATCTTTCTCTGGGATGAGGATTTGGGTGTGGAGCATTTTTCTCCTGCAAGGTATGACCAATGCTTTTGTAGTGTTATTTTTATTTCAGCCTCTGATTTAAAAGATTACTTGTCAATTTGTCATATATGTGTTTGAGATTGCAATTAGCGCAACTTTATGTAGAAGAAATACAACATTGATGGCCCACCTTGTAGTTTACTAAAGTGTGTTTATGGAATCCTTTTGTTTGGTCTGTTTATATGATCCGAGTTTCATTTATAGTTTATGGCCCTCAGCCCCTCACTCCTTATCATATTAGATCAATCTAATATGTTTTTTTAGTCTCATTTTTCTTTGGTTGTTTTAATATCAATAGTGAACTAATAAGGTTTTGCCTTTTGCATGATTGTTATTTCCAGAAAATTTGCCAACTACTCTATAATAATCTGTTTACATTTAGAAGCTCATATTACATTAGCTTGAAAACAATAAAATAGTATTTTCCTTTTGTAGATACATTGAAATTATAAAAGAAGAAGGATTGGAGATATCTCAACCGGCCCTTGACCCCAATTCAACAGAGATACATCATAGAATTACTATTAGAGCCAGAAGGCGGAAATTTCATAGGTAACCTATTTATAGAGAATGCCGATACAGACCTGCAAATCAACAATTGTCGTACTTACACTGGATGTTTTCATACATGCAGAAGAGTCTACGAACGTAGAGGCAAGACGAGATGTTCGGAGGCAAGTGAAGGGCCACCCTGCACTGGGTAACTTCTGCTTCCTATGAATCTATTAGAGCTGTGTAATTTTTGAAAATGTTGTTCTTGTGTTTGTGATCTTATTCATTCTTCTTCTGCCATCAAGATGATGGTGGAGATCATGAGTGGTTCTGATGTTTAGTCAGGTGCTTATAATTTTATATATTTTTAAAAGGGAAACATAATTTCAGGATCAACCCACACAAAATGACAAACTCAAATCCTATATAGCACTAGAAAAGCTTACAACTTTTGAACTTATATTAAGGCAAGTATCAAATGAACTGTCAAATTATGCAAACATGGGTCGTCCATATTATTCCCAATCTAAAGCTATTTTTCCTATTCTAAAAAAGTCTTAGCCTTAATCATAAAGAATTATGACGACGTAGTGGAACCCTTTCCTTAAAACCTAGTTGTTGAGGAGAGAGAACCATGGCACTCAAGTATTTCATACTACTTAATATAAGATTTGGGCATCTCTACTGCCAGAGTCCACATGAGAATCTCATACTAATTGATGTGGGTTTTTTTTTTGTGCTGGTGCTTCATAGATAGAATTATCTGCCGTCATTTTGTGGTACCTTAGTTGAAGTTTGAATAATACAAAAGCTTGGACCTGCATTGACAGACACTGTTTGCATTCAGCCCACATTTTTGTCTGTCTTGACTTTCAGAAGAACAATAATGTAACAAAAAGGAAAATAATGAAATCCCCTAATTTTATGAATAAGAATAATCTTCGTATCATTGTTATTAATCATGTTACAAAAGACATAAAACCTTCAATAAGACTACTGGAAATTTGCAGAAGACATGGGCTTGTTTCTGTTCCTTTTTAATATATTTTTCCTTTCATTTTGACTTCTTAAAGAAGAGTAGGAGGAATAACAAGGAAAATTCATGATATGTATCTTCCATAACCATGGTATGAATGACACAATTTTCATAACTACTTTTGTAGGTTTGTGGAAGGTATGGCTCCTGTTTTCTCTCAATCTGCCTGGTATTGTGTTTGGCATCTTATACAGGTGATATTATTTACATGATTCACTATTCTGTTTAATACCTGGTGTGTATATATATATATGTGGGAAAAAGAAGCACCCATTTCGTCCCCAAACTTTACACCTGCTGTCAATTTCGTCCCCAATCATTTTTTGCTGTCAATTTCGTCCCCAATCTTTCACATTTTGGTCAATTTTATCCTTTGCTCTTACTTTAATCAAATATTAACAACAAAATCTATGTGGCTAATGATATATAATGTAAAATTGATAGAACAAGAAACTCAAATCCTAACTCAGATTAAAAAACAGGATATAGTCTGTTGTTAATTAATTAAAAGAAGTTAGTCAAAGGATAAAATTGACGAAGATGTGAAATATTGTGGACGAAATTGACAACAAAAAAAGATTGGGGACGAAATTGACAGTTGGTGTAAAGTTTGGGGACGAAATTAGTACTTTTGCCTATATATGTGTGTCTGTGTGAGAGTGTATTTCTTTATTTAAATTAATTAGCTAATTATTTTTTACTTTAAATAAAGCTTATGAATTTGCTTTTAGACTTGATATTTTGACTTTACTTTTTGTCTTCTCCTGCAAGTAAAGAGAGAAAAGAAAAGATATTTTGGTATGAAGACTCATCATTATGAATTTTGTTTCCCAGAATGACCTCATCCATGGATGGGGAATGGACATGAAACTTGGATATTGTGCACAGGTAAGGTTTTGCACATATTCACTTCCCTTTTGTAAGATATCTCCAACATTATTGATATTTATATGTTTCTTTGTGAGTTTTATCACATTTCCTTAAGCTTCATGTGCCGCATGACAACCACGATTATTTGTATAAAAAGCATTATATTGCAGGGGGATCGAACTAAAAATGTCGGAGTTGTTGATCGTGAATACATTGTGCATAAGGGAATACAAACATTAGGTGGGAATGAACAAGAGTTGACTAAGGTATTTTGTCCCTCATCCCTCCATCTCTTTGAAATGGTTTTTTATTTATGCCTAGCAAACCTTCAAAATGATATATGCTACTTTCTGTGTTAGATTTCTAATTCTTTATATGTTTTCATTCTTGCACTGTTTATCTTAAGCTCACCGCACTCCACAGAAATGATTGATGGTATAACAACATACAACTAGGGAACATGAGAGTATGAGATATATATAGGTGGACATCCAAATTTGCAATTTTGGCTTGTCATATTTTCGGTTTTCTAAAATACTGGTGTTGAGTCCAACCATGTCAGACTTCATGCAACTTGTTTCTTCCTAATAGAAGACGGAACTTACTGAAAAATTGTTTGTTGTGGCCTCTGTATAACTATTTATTTCTTTTGGCAGGTTTCAAATCCTAAGATAACCAAGGTATGGCTCTTAATGACATTTTCAAAGGTTCTTCCTTATACTCAGTTAACTATCCTAGTCTCTCAATTGCTCATTCTTTTTTTTTATTATTACTTTCACTCCTAATCAGAGACGAAGTGCAGCAAAAGTCGATGTACGAATTGAGGTGAGGCATTTAAAGTTATTTATCTTTTTTTTTCGGTTAACTTCAACTAGGATTCAAACTCTGGTTTTTCAACCATTGAGTCTTGAGACAACTCTAGTACAATTGAGAACAGATGTTAATCTTCTGAAGATCAGTAACTGTGAAGTTTCATCTTTTTAACACTAGAAAAATGCTTTTCTAGAATTACAATTGCATTTTCTAGTGCTTGTACAAAATACATCTTTTAGCGCTAGAAAATTAAACTTTACCAGAATTCTACTATCCTTACACTTTAGAGAATCCTGTTCCACTTGAAACTTTTTCCTAGTAAAGCCTCATGCTAATCATTAACTAGGATTCCAAGATGATCAGTAGCTGTGAAGTTCTATTTTCTATAGCTAGAAAATGCCATTCTGGTGTTTTTTGAGCGTTAGATAATTGAACATTTTCATAGTTTCATGACTCATGATCCGTTTCCATTTTCATAGTTTCATGACTTAGTGACTTGTGAGGTTATATTGTTTATATATTACACTAACTGAGCAGATACGTCGGCAATCGACACGGGAGCTTGAAATCTTCAAAAAGCGCTGGAATGAAGCAGTAGCCAATGACAAAACCTGGGTTGATCCTTTTGGTAGTGACAAAAAACCGGTAAGACTGCGGAGACGGCGGCAAAACTCATAGAGGTTTTCTTAGCTCTTTTCTCTTAAGTAGTCTTAACTAAGCTGGCAACAATATTGTTTATAGGCATAATAATTCAGTTAGTGTAGCTCTGAATTTTTTTATTCATTCATTTTGTATAAAATCAGAGTTTTTGTTCAATTTTTTGTAACTATTTTTCTCATATTGTCTGGGTTTTGATCCTAGCCTCCTTCCTTCCCTTTCTTTACTCTTTGCAAGTCCTCCCGGGTATTTTATTTTTGATGTGTAATAGGTGATAGTTTCCGGTAAGTAATAATAATATATGCAGCAATGCAAGAGATAAATGAAGACATTTATAAACTAATGATTTAATTGCTAAATGATTATCAAGCTAATAACTCGATCTTTGAAAGATTAAAATACACAGTTTAGTCTTTAAAGGAATTAAACTGTATACTTCTTAGTCTTTTAAAGAATCAAATTAAATAATATATTTGTTAGCCTTTTTCAACACGGGTCTTGCTTTTTCATGATTTTTCATTTTTAGTTAGATATTTTATACTTATAGCCGGGTGCTATTTGACGTTGTTTGTCGACAGTCTCAATTGGTCATAAAAATAACTTCTCAAGAGTAACAGTTCTGAATTCATCGCATTCAAAATTGTAACGGGAGAGATATGACCAACTTTACTCGTTTTATAACGAAATAGATAACCCATTTTTCAGGATCAGATTTGACTTTATTTATTGATAGTTTCTATTGCATAGAAAAATGACTCATAAAAATCATTTCGTAATTCTAGACTTATCGCATTTAAAAATGAAACAAGAGATATGATTACATTTGCTAGTTTAGGACCAAAATTGAAAAATTATAAAATTATTCCAGACTAATTAGAAACAAATAATATATTCAGGATCAATTTAAAATCTATTCTATACTTTTGGAATTAACCTGAGTATTTGACCAATAAAATATATAGGATGATATTTGAATTTGAGCCTAAAAGATTCAAACCAAATTTTTGCATATGTATAAAAAATAAATAAAATATTGGCAATTAATCTTCTTATTCGATCATACAATCGAATAAATGACTTTTGGTAATTATTGTTAAGTACATAGCGACTTTATTTACTTATTTTTAAATAAACGTTAGATTTTAAAAATTTAAAAGGAATGTTGACCTTTTACTTCTCACCTAGGATGAAAATTCATGTTACCAATAAATTGAAATCGATAATAGCCACTTCTTTGAATCTTATTAGGGACTTCAACGCCAATTTTTTTTTTCTTTTTTTATTTTTTTAAAAAAATCATATTTAAAAAATATGAATAAATGTGCATAAAAATTTAAATAATAATAAACCTTCGTTTGGGAAAAAAAGAACAGGATTATTATTTAAAAAATTTAATCTAGTTTTATTAGGAAGGACATTGATTTCATTTATTGTTTTTTATTCAATCATTTTGACACTAATTGAATTTGAAAAGCGACCAGCCGCCAATTTTATATATTTTTCATAAAAGACAACAACTAATCCATGTAGAATAATTTTAAACTCCAATTTTGAAAGCCACTTTTTTGTTTATTTATATTTGGTCAAAGTATACTTTTGGTCCCAGAACTTTTGTTCATGTCTCAATTTGGTCCAATAACTTTTTTGTTGCACTTTTAATCAGGTTGTAGAATTGATCTCATATATTTGCAAAAATTTTCACTGTCAGTCCCAACTAACTCAAAGATATATGACCAATTCAACACTTGATCCAAAGATATGTAACAAATTATGCAACTTGACCAAAAGATATAGACTAATTATGCAACCTAACCCAAATAAATGGTACCAAAAGTGCAACATGGGACCAATTCTGCAACCTGAGCAAAAGAGATGAGACAAAAAATGCAACAAAAAAAGCTATAGGACCAAATTGAGACATGAGCAAAAGTTATAGGACCAAAAATGCATTTTGACCTTTATATTTTATAGTAAATTAATAATTTAGTGATAAAATCTTCAATTGTCTTTAATAATTTATATATGCTATTAAATTTCAATTAATATTTTGATAAAAATATTAACTTAATCATAATTATATCTTTCTGTAATTAGATTTTTTGATTTTATCTTGTAAAGACCAAATTAAAAAAAATTATCATTTTCATAAATTAAATTAAAATTTTAGTCTATATTTAGGAATCTTTGCGCTTGAAGCAACCGACGAAACTGATGACTGGTGAGGTTATAACGAAGGCGCGTCCATTAGTGGTTGAAAGTTTTATGTTTTATTTAAGTTAAAAATAAATTTTTTATTTTGTGAAGGTCAATTTCACTTTTGGCCCCATAACTTTTTCTCTGGTCCCAGTTTGGTCCCATAACTTTTTTTGTTGCACTTTGGTCCCATATCTTTTGGTCAAGTTGCAGAATTGATCTTATATCTTTGCAAAAAGTTTCATTGTTAGTTTCACATAATTGAAAGATATGAGACTAATTCTGCAACTTACCCAAAATATAAAACCAATTATGCAATCTGACCAAAAAATATGGGACCAATTCTACAACTTGATCCAAAGATATGTGAATAAAAATACAACATGGGACCAAATCTGCAACTTGACCAAAAGATATGAAATCAAGAGTGTAACAAAAATAGTTATGGGACCAAATAGGAACCTGAGCAAAAATTACGAGACCAAAAATGTACTTTAGTCTTTTGTTAAAGTAAAGTGGTTGAAAACAGAGTCTATCTTTCTCTTGGTTTCTTCTGCATTATTTTACATACTATTATTATCTTTCTTTGTTTTGAAAATTGAAAGCTTATCAAGCTGACCGTAGACAATTCCTCTGTCTCCTCTTGCCTCAGTTTTCTTCTTCATCTCTTCTTCAACCCTTCCCTTGCAGAAGAAGATTCTGAATTTTTCTAATCTGGGCATACCAAATTCCTTTATTTTCCAACCCTTTCCCTCTTTTTTCTCTGTACAGTCTTAGATCTTTCGCATTCTCTTGTTCCGATTCTGTGACTGATTTCTGCTGGTACTGTGAGCTTTCTCCGATGGCTGGCCGCTATGACAGTAATCCCTTCGATGAAGAAGAAGTTAATCCTTTCTCTGTAAGCAAATTCTCCTCTTGACTTTCCCTTTTTGTGCTGCTCTCTGGTTATATTTTCAAACTAGGTCAGCAGTTTCGTGTGAATTTGATTTGTGTCGGTGGATTTTGAGTTTCGGACAATCGATGAATATGGTTTAGAGTTCAGGGTTTGGGAACTGTTTTGGTTGATTAATGGTTGACATGCTTGATCTTGTAATGGATCCTGTATCCGAGGTTGGTTTTTGGGTTGTTTGAATGTATGCTAATTAAGCTAGGTATATTTTTGTTTCTTTTGCTTTTTAGTTGGAGGATTTGATGTTTTCTGGTAAAGTTTTGTTCTTAAGGATATGTCTTTGGAATTAAGGTCTCAACTTGTTGACTTAGCTTTTACTTGGCTTGGGGTTTTGCCTGCTGTTACATGTGTCTTATCTTTGAGTGTGAAGTACCCCAATATGTTGCTTCTGCTCCATCCCTTTCAATAACCTAGGGGTTGTTGAACCTTTCAAATCCATTGTTCATGATAACTATATATAATTCTTTGGCAGTTAATATCGGCTACTAATGATTTTCTTTATGAAGACTTAGTTGAGTGAGAGTAATAACATGTACCCTTATGTAGCGTTCAATACCTGGTATGAACTGATTTCTTAATCAACATATATTTGAAAGGGTTCTTGTTAAGTATAAACTTAAATACTACATTCTAACAAATCAACAGTCCTGTATAGTGTCCCCCCCCCCCCCCCCCC
>QANZ01027836.1:0-13271 GCA_003254925.1 Chamaecrista fasciculata | reverse complement strand
CCCCCCCCCCCCCCCCCCCCCTTTCTACAAGTAAAGAAGAATTCTTTAGGAATTGGAGAAGTTACAAAGAGAAAGACGAACTAGAATGGCAAAAGATGACTGGCTGAATTGTACTATCAAAAGATTGAACATGGAACAAATGAAAATTGTTGTAACTGGTAAGTGGATGTAGATGTTGGGGAGTATAATAGAATATGCCTATGTAAAGAATCCAATTTGTAGAGCTCACAAAGCCTCCCTTCCAACAAAGCCTCCTATGGTCATGCACTAATGACTAGTTACTCCATAGTCGAGTTAATTTATTTGTACTCCATGATAAATGGGTACCTTATTAAATGCAAACACTATGGTAAGAGAATAGGAGCTCTTTTGGAAATTCTTCTCTGTTGGTCACACTTAGGGGTTCCCCAGCTTTGATTACATAACTGGTTGCTATCAAGCTACGTATGGTAGATTGCAGTGAATGTGGTTATTTAATACTTCATACAGGTGTCTACAGAAATTTGTTTGTTTCATATGGCTTTTGTGTTTACTTGCTGATTTAGTTAAAAGCTACTTCTCTGTTTGTGGTCAATATTTCTTGCATACGATAAAAGTGTGTTCATCCAAAGTACATCTAATTTGGTATAAAACTAGCAGGACCCAGCAGTAAGGGGAAAAGCATCAAGCCAGTCAAACTATAGTGGGGGTGCATTTTATACTACTGTGAGTTTATTCATCATACGCCTATAATTCATTTTTTTAAACTTGCACGATGTTGCTTTTTGTGAACATAGGTGATTGTGCAAAGGGAATGACATAACCTATTCAACTTTTATGAGCGCTTTTTATTCTTAAACACACTAATCATCCTTCTTTTTGTGAAAGCACAATCCATGTTAAATGCGAAGATCTTGTCACATTTATCAGGAAAATCAAAGCATCAAATCCTTGGTGTAATTTTTTTTATAATTTCCTAGTATGGTCTGATTGTTAGGTGGTTAGATAATTTTATTATTGTCGAGGAGAAAAAAAATACAACGGAGGACAAGGAATCTTTCATACAAACAAGATATTTTCAATAGATACATTCATTAATGAATAGTATGTGCATATATACATATATAATATTGTTATTGTCCTACTGGGCATTTTTGGGCCTTTGCCTTTGAACTTCATCCATTGGCCTATTCATTTGTAACCTCCAAGCTTTAGTATTTGGGCCTTTTTCTCATTTAGCTCGCTTACATAATTAAGAGTCCAAAATTAGGATTTTTCCACAAATTCTAATAAATTTTGGCATAAAGTTCAAAATGACAATAAAATGGGAAAATTGGCATAAAGTTCTCTTGAATGTCAAGAAAAAGAATATTAAATTGGAACATGTCAAAATCCACAGCAGACAATACACCCTTCTAAAGGAGAGATTAGAAAAAAAATTGCTCTTCACTGAAAATGTGATAGCAATTAGAAACTTCTAATCAAAACTCTAGCACTTTTTTTTTTTTTGGGTTAGAACTAGGTGGTATTTTCTAGCCGGCAGTTGGAGACTAATCCTCTTGAGGCATATTGATCATCGAAGTGGATTTTGTCTCTACCAACAAAGTTTTTTTTTTCATACACATGGCTTGGTTTGAATTCAGGATATCATGCTTAAGGAATGTAGCTATCTAATAATTGTGCTGGACTTTTTTGGTGAAACTAGCATTTTGATCTAACTATAAAACGCCACGAACCTGCTAACTCAAGGTTGTCAAGATTGAGATCCTAAGATCAATCTAGGGGCTAAAAGTTTTAAATTTTAGGATTGAATCAATGCGGTTTACATCACTTAAGGAATACCCGAGTAAGTAAAGGGCTATTGTAAAACTTCAGAACTAACTATCATAATCAATTATTTCACAATCCTATCCTGCACTTATCTACCCACACTTACAAAGGTAATACTGAGACAAAACATAGTCTAAAAGACGTGACATTGAAAATTATGGAAATATACCTTTTACTCAAGTATGAAGAAAATAGTATCATTAACAAACAGTAAATGAGAAACCTCTAGACCTTCTATCCCAACCATTAAACCTCACATAATCCTTCTCCCTGAACCCCTAAAAAACATGGGAGATTAGAAATGGAAGAAGAGTATTACCTTATCTAATTTCACTCTGTCCTCTAAGCCATGATTTAGGAATTATTCCTAATTTTACTCACTGGGCGAAAATCTGTTGAACACTGTCGACTGCTTGCCTATGTCTCATGCAGCTTATCTTATTATTAAAATTTTTAGAACCCTGGAAGTGTTGCCCCTGCCACAAATTCAAGGCTTGCACCACTTAAACCAGAACCTGCTGATTATAATTATGGCTTTGGTGCAACAGTTGATGTGCCACTTGATACAACATCGGTATGAGTTAAATTGATATCCTCAATCTACATTTTTCATTTATTTATGTATTGCATGTATTGTTGCCAGATTTCATGTTGACTTTTATATTTATGATCTATTTTGCCATTAGGATATGAAAAAGAAAGAGAAGGAACTTCAAGCCAAAGAGGCTGAATTGAGAAAGCGGGAGCAGGTATAACTTGCATTTCTTTGCTTATGTGGAATTATTTTTGGAGTTTCCTTACTTAGTATTCAATGAAATTGGAACACGCCTATACTCTATGTCGTTTCTCTCTCCCTTCAGCTCTGATGGGGAGTTGTTTTATGATGAGATTGAAACATTCTTCAATTGGATGTTGTCTTCCATAGTCCTTATATCACCCTTTTTCTTTCTCTTTCCCTAGAGTTTCAAGCTTCTCTATGGGAGGACCTAGTATTGATTCTCTAACCAATAAAACTTCTTTTATACAGCTAAAGATGTTGTCACCATTGAATATTACCTTTCATATTCATTGTGGGGATACAATATTTTCTCCTTTCATGGATAAACTCTACTTAAATAAGTTCACTCACCTGATAGATGCTGGTATCTTTTATCTTATATTTAGAATGTACAAGTTGATATATGATTTTAGCTGAGTTGGTATATATATTGCATTGTCTACTGAGCACTTAACTTGTTTGTTAAGTATTCAAATTTGGAAACTAATCGTACGTGATCTTAATTACAATTGACTAATTAAAATGCAGGAAGTAAGACGGAGAGAAGAAGCTGCACAACGAGGTAATTTATTTTTACGTTTCAGCTCACTTGCTTCTTGGGCCTGGGCCTGTTGGAACTGAATCAGTCTTTTGCCTCTTTATTTGCTGGTTGATTTTTTTTATGGTTCACTGTATTTTCTTTTGGCTTTGTTTACTTTCTTTTCTTGGTATTTGTAGAACTCTTTGCTCCTTCGAATTTACCTAGCTGACTACAGATGTTAGTTGTTATGATGAATTCTTGAAGTTCTAATTTCTGTAGTATTCAATTAAGTACATTATCCAGATATTCGATTATGATTAGTATCAAGTTTCCAGTCTGAGTTTCACTTATAATCATTTGTCTTTCAAGGACATAAGTTTATAGAAATTAATGGTGTTAAAATATCTTGAATTCTCAACTTTTTTCTTAGCTGGGACTCAGGAGAAATGAATTGTTCTGAGGTCCTCTGCTGTATTTCTAGCGGCTTTAAGAAAAGGATTTTGGCATAATATTAATCATTTCCCATTGCAGTTAGCTTCTACATTCACTTTCTGCTTTAAATCTATTTTGCTCCCTCCATGTTTTACCCTGTTAAAATTCTTTATTTCATGAAATGAGTTTCCTCTAACTGCAATAACTATTTTCTCGACCATCTTCCTAACCAGCATAATAGTATTGTAATTATTTCTGTTACTACTTTCACTGAGATTGTTGGTTTTACTCTTTTGGATTAACAAAGCAAAAGTAAAAAGGAAGGAGTGCCTGTCCATAGATGACTAGATGCTAACTCATTCAGAAAAGTTGAACTAATTAATACCATTTTCTCAGAAAATGAATCACTTTTTTAGTTCTGCCTTTATTATGAATGATTAATTATCTTCTTCATTTCAGCTGGAATTGTTATTGAGGAGAAAAATTGGCCACCATTCTTCCCAATTATCCATCATGATATTGCTAATGAAATCCCGATTCATCTCCAGAGGTTGCAATATGTTGCATTTACTACATTGTTAGGTAAATAATCCTTAGTTTCTTTTTTTTTAATATGATGATCACAGTTGTCAGTTGGAAATCATAGAATTGGATCAAGGACCATAAGAATCATTACATATGATCAATAAGAATTAAATCTATTGAACAAAAATCACAAATAAGCATAATATCATCAAAAGTTCACCATACATTGATAGAAAAGGTCATTAGTTTCAAATCACAGATCACCAGAAAGAAAAGATAATGGTATGGTGATACACAGAACCCAGCTTGTAAAGGGTTAGTGATGTTGAGTTCCCCCTGTGGGCAGAATGAAGTGGATACTGGAAGAAAATAATCTGAGATTTGGATTGTTTGATTTAAGTTGGATCAAGACAATCTTGACAACTTCAATTGTGATGTTATTATTATTCAAGCACTTCTTTAAGCTGTCTAATGGTGATTGGTTAGTTTCACTGTTTTCTTTTTGTTAATTACTGAGCATATTTCGGTTTCCTTGTTTGTACTATGTATATTGTTTGTAGATGTGTTATCACCTTGGTCTATATCTATTAAAATTAGTATTCATTTATAAGTTAAAAACAAAATGGAAATAACTTCCTTGTTTCTATTTATTGGCATCAATAATTAAAATATTTGTTCTCTATATTGAATAAGTGGCAAGCAGGATGTTTGTATTTTTTTATTTATTTCTTATTGTTTAATATGAAATTTCTGTGAGGAAATCAAAACTGTGGAGGGGACTTTAAGTCATAAGATTAACTAGTGAGACTGTTAAATTTATTATCTTTAATTCAAACTGTCAACCTGGATGATATATTTGTTCTAAATAGCATATGTTGTCTACAATAATGGCATAACTAGTACATACTCATTCTGGTTTTTAGCTTGATGAAGATGTTCTTTTTATTTGAATTCTGTTCACAATATGAAATGGTACCAAGACAGTAGAATCTTGGAAGTCAAGTTCTATTGTTTACCTTAAATTTATGTGAGCCATGATCGAGGAAGATGTCCCTCATCAATTATGAAATGTGATATTATGCAGGACTGGTGGTGTGCCTTTCATGGAATATTGTAGCTGTCACTGCAGCTTGGATCAGAGGCGAAGGTCTGTCTGCATGTGGAATAGGAATCTTTATGCAATTTAACAGCTTGAATAATGAAACTAACATTCTCATTTTGTGCACATTGAACTTGCCCGTGTGTTGTAGGTGTAAAAATATGGTTCCTTTCCATAATCTACTTCCTAGCAGGAGTTCCTGGAGCCTATTTCCTGTGGTATCGCCCACTATATCGAGCTTCCAGGTAATGACTTCCCATGCCAGATGGAATTGGTTGTTTTTCTCTTTTCATGAGCATTCCTTATATTTTCAAATTTCACTAGGGTAAGACAACAATTTTCTTGACAAACTGGGGTATTTTGGGATTGTAATGGAGCAACCTTGAGACTTTATGAGGGTACCAAAAATACCATAGTTCTTGATTTTTCCAAAGTTTATCTAATCATAGCAGGTAGCCATAGAAATGCTGAAATATTATTAGAGAAAACAAAACTAATGCGACTAAGTCTTTATCTGAACTGGTGGGATAAAATTGGTCAATTTTGTTGAAATTCTATGTGGTTATCAATTGCTAGTTTTTAATGAGTTGCTTTGTCAAAATAAACATTGGTTGCTTTTTTTCCATTTAACAGAAAAATATGGTTATTCATTGACTCAGCCTTGTTTAAGCATTTTGATGAACTTTGTGATTATCTGCACAAATAATGGACTTTGTTGTTTATGTAATTTAGAGCTTTGTATTCAAAAACTTTGTTACACTTATTTCAATTTGGTGTTTTTGAATTGACAGCAATGCTCAGGTTAAGGTTATATTGATATCATTATTTTATAATAGAGTACTTTTTGGCTTTTTTATGATGTGATGAGACTCAACTCCTGGGTTTTATTTATACTGGATAATACTGAGAAATCCTTCCTTCACAAGTAGCTTAGGAAGAATTTCATTACACAGCTAACATCAAAACATAGATAAACACACAGCATCATACATGCTCACAGAATAGAGAAAAGACAGTAAGAAATACAAGTGTGCCTGATAAAGGAAATGAGCGTTTTCTGATTATAGATGTCGTTGCTTGTCCTAAATTAATTTTACTTAACAAAATGTGATTATCCTATGCTTACAAATATGCCTGGTTTAATGCTTAGAGCACTCTGATCCTTCTGATTTGGTAACGCTTTTGCTTTTGAATTTGCTATGTTATTTTTGCAGAACTGAGAGTGCTCTGAAGTTTGGATGGTTTTTCTTGTTTTACCTGGTAAGTTGATTATATTTCTTAATGCTTATAAGTTATTGCTTCAGAAATCAGAAGGAATCTAATTATCTACATTTCTGTTATGCTTACAGCTTCACATAGGATTCTGCATCCTAGCTGCAGTTGCTCCTCCTATAGTTTTCAAAGGAAAATCCCTGACGTAAGTATCTTTATAATTTATTTTTCTTGTTAACGCACTGATATTACTTACCACTTTTGTGGCTTTTACATGTAGCAGGGAGATTGAGTATTTTTAATTCATTTTCTTTGTGGAGGATGGGGTCCTTTTTATAATTTTGAAGGAATTAGAAATGAGACAGTGTGTCTATGAAAAAAATGTATTAAAAATGTTGAGCTGAAACCTGGGGGATGAGATCCAAGGAATGACTGAGAATCATACATGTTGGCGAGCGTAAATCTGAGGGGTTTAATTAGTTTTTCCTTTCCATGAAAGGGCTTGAGTTATTCTCTCCTTTTTCACCCTAATGATTTCATGTTGTCTACTCATTGAATACAGAGGCATCCTTTCAGCAATTGATGTGCTAGGTGACCATGCTTTGATTGGGGTGAGTGAGCTTGTACTGAAGTATTTATTAATCCTAAATCTCTTTTATTTTTCGGAACTTTCTTCTTTAAAATTGAAGAAAATTTTATACCTGCTACTGTAATTTAAGATTGTTTAAAAGCCCATAATCAATGGATGGTTTGTAATTCATTTTTTCCATTAACCTTTTCTTGTAGATTTTCTACTTCATTGGTTTTGGATTATTCTGCCTGGAAACATTGGTCAGCATCTGGGTTATTCAGGTTTAATTTCTTCTCCCTGTAGAATCTTATAAAGCACGTGCACCCGTCACTAAAAGCCATGATTTCTTACTGTTCATTAATTGGTTTTATACAGCAAGTATATATGTACTTCCGTGGAAGTGGTAAGGCTGCTGAGATGAAGCGCGAGGCAGCAAGAGGCGCGATGAGGGCTGCAATATGATAAATGACCTTGTGAAGGTAGTATGGTTGCCTTATGTGTATGCAACTATTTGTAAATTATAGTAAAGAGAAAAGCGCTGATGGACTTTTGCTGGTTTTACAAGAGTTCCTAACTTTGAACTTCTGGGTCGTCATTATACCAAAAAGCATTGCTGATAGAAATATCTTGTTGAGCCTATTTTTGTTTATATTTCATGTCGTGTATTTGTCTCACTGCTACTTGTAGATGTGGTTTAACATTCACTGTAACTTCTTGTGGGCACTACTTTGATATCTTCATTTGACTACTATTGATTGGCTTAGTTTTTATAAAAATTCGGTTGACTTGGGTTGTGGGCTATCTATAGTTTTTATGTATGCTAACTTATACTGAATTACTTTAGTTTGAACTGGAAGTAATCCTAATCCGTTAGCATATATGGATTGAAAGAGTGATACCTGGTGCCAAAATCTCTAGATGCATAAAAGTGTGCAGTAGTCTTTGAAATTGTTTCTGAAGTTAGAATGGAATTAGATAGATAGGTGAGGTGTGTGTGTTTGGAAAATAAACTTAGGGATTAAAGATGGCATCTACGACCAGCATGATTTGATCAAAGTTGCTATCATTATTTATTTAATATTTTATAGTTTCTTAATCACTCTAGTACTCGGTACTCTATCCATATCTGAAAAATTAGTGTTTATATTCGTAACATATTCGTTATCCGGTATCAGATGAATATTCAAAATATTCAAAATAACTAAAAAATAATAGAGATAAGATAGAATTTCTTAATTTAAAGCTCAGATATATTCGATATTCGTTATCTAATATTCATTAATTATAATAAAATATTTATATTATAAGATATTAGATATTGGGTATTTAAACTACTCATTCATTTCAAACGAATATTGGATAATTGAGGTAATATCTATACAAATACTGTATATCTTTTATGGTGGGTTCAAATGGATATTTTAGATTCTCTTTCAAATTGACATCTCTAACTCCAACTAAAAAGTTCACATTTTTTTCCGTCAGCAAAATTAAGTAACTCATCTTCAAATTTGGAGTTTGGTAAACTTCGGTTATTCTTGAAAATTTGGGGTCTTTTATGTGCATTGTAGATGTAGAGGACCTCATAAATCATAATCATATTGTTATCATCCTAGTGTGGACTGGATTTCCACTCTAGGCTACACTACAAAAGTCACAAATAGAAATGAAAATGACGATAACTACACAAACGAGTAAGATAAAATGTAACTTTTTTAACTGAAATGAGCAGTTGATGGTAACCTCACAACTACTTTCATAATTGTAGGCATTGGCGACAAAGAAAATTAAAGTTCAATAGTAAATGGGACAAAATGTAAAGGATAAGATTTATGTTACAAGGGGATATTTAGTAGACAAATTGACTTTTAATGTTAGAAATGAAGTTTCTATGGATACTAAAATTGCTTGATTTGTTTCAAATATTTCTTGAAATGTTTTATAATATTGTTACGAAATATTTTATAGTTATACTATTTTAAGGAGACAAATAATAGTTTTTTAAAACTATTAATTGTTTTAACAAAATTTAGTTTATTATTATTTTTAGTACATAATATTGAATAACTACAATAAAATTATGTAGAGTTTGATATTGAAATGGCAACAATAATATCAGCAGCAGCGTCGGTGGATAGTGATATTATAATATTCAATATTATGTCAAGAAAATTACAAAATAGATAAGCCAAACATGGAGATCTACATTATCATAAGGACAACTCTATCTAAATTCAAGCTCTCTAAAGCTCAAATTTATCAACCTCTAATATTTAGACCTGCAATCTTTCTCATTCTTTTTTGTTGTTCTTGAAAAACAAACATACAACATATAATAAATAAAACACAGTTTCATACATAGATAGATAGATAGATAACAATTAAAAATAACCCAAAAAAAAAACTTACACAAACGATCTATTAAACTTTACAAACACTTAGATATGTAGTAATAGTAATTAAACACATTACCATGTGGCATATAGGCTCATTAGGCTGTTTTGTCAACAAGAAGCAATACATTTCTTCTTGCAGTCAACTGTGCAGCCACCACCACCACCGCCGGCACCAAAGTTCTGGCCGGAGCGGCTAAATGATGTGAAGCACATTGCCGGACACGTCACATTTTTCCCATAACAAGGCCCTTTTTCTTTGCACACAAGACTCTGCCTTATTTCCCCATTTTTAGAGTACCCTCCATCCGGGCCTCCAAACCCGGCTCCATATCCGCCTCCGAACCCGTTTCGGAATCTGGGTATGGTAAACCCTCCTCTGGGTCCAAAGAAGTCATCATAATCACCTGCACCACCACCAAAGTGATGGTTCCATCCTCCAATAATGTCACCTTTGGTTTTGTGATTATCCTTTGAGTTTGAGTGTTGATCAAGTGGAGGAGGAGAAGGCATGGTGGATCCGGGTCGGGTTGACCCGGAATATGAAGCTATGAGAAGAAGAATGATGAGGATGATGGTGGTTTTGAGTATCATATTTTTTGGGGTTCTTCTTGTTTTTCTTTTCCTTTGTTTCTTTTTGATGAAGAAGTGGAATGAGTGGTGAGTGAAATTGGTATTTATATGATGAGGAAAGGAGGAAGTAAAGGCTAGTTTAAAGATAGTGAAAGAGAAATACATGAGTTAAGAGAAAATCTAGTTTTGTCTTAAAATTTGTTCCAAAACTATAATTTAGTTCTTGAATATTAAAAATATATTTTTCGGTTTATGATTTTTTCACATATGTTAATTTGCGGTCTTTAAAATATTATTAGTGAAAATTAAATAGTTGATATTTGTAAAAGAAAAAAATTAAGAACAAAAAATTATATCCAATATTTAAGGACTAAATTGTAATTTTATGATAAATTTAAGGACTAAAAATGAGTTTTTCTCTATGAATTATTACATGTTATATTTATGAGTTAATGAAAAATGCATTTATTGAAGGAGGCCAGGTCACTCGTGAAGGATAGATGTGGATTCATGATAGTCTGGTAGGTTGGCTGCAATTATTTCTATTTGGTTAACTAACATTTATCATATAAGTGAATTTACATATTTTATACGATTTTTATTTTAATGTGAATGTAATTTTCTTTTTGTCTTTATCGAGTGATATAACATATTAACATGTAAGATTTTTAGTCTTTCAATAAATACGTTTTTCATATTATGGTTAGGTATTATATGACTTGTTTAAGAGACAAAAAAAGATAGAATGCAAAATGTAATAACGTATAAAAATTTATTGAAGAATACATTACAAAAAGAAACTGATTTTACTTTTCTTTTCTTCTTTTTTTAATTTTGTCTAAACTCAACCTACATAATTAAAAACTTTGGATGATTGAGCAAATCATGTTATAGCTACATTTGATTTTGTATTTTTCTTTTTCTTTTGTTGGGATAGTTTTTGTAATTAGTGCTTGGATTTGCGTCTCTGAGTTTCTATTGCCTAGAAGATATACATTTATAGCTGAATTGGGAGTGGAGTTATTAAAAGGACCACCAATGCAACAACCCCTTTTGAGAATATTACTTTATTTTTAATGGAAAGAGGGAGAATCAACAATAAATTATCCATATATATAAGGATAAATTGGCCAGGTAGATAGGTACCCAAAATTTGACCTAGTGTGTTTTTTTTTTTTCTCGATCTATGATGTTTTACTTAAACTACTGTACAACTATTTGCCACCTTTCGTATTGATGTTCCTGTGATTTTGCCTCTTTAATTGGAATGATAGTGTTCTAACTTCTAATGTATCCCTTCAGTATGTGCTTTTGTGAATGCCAAATCATAATCTGTAATCATTGCTGTCAGTCCGTGAATGCTTTCTTTGGGATAAGCCGACTATGATATCATACCGCAAGCCACAAGTAACAGCACGATGGAGGATTTTCCCTCTATCTAATTTTTATACGATGTGACATTGTTAAATAAATAATAATTTGTAATTAAATAATGATAGAGTGACTAATTTTGTACCATCATCTAAAAGTGTTATATCACCAACTTCTTTAAAAATTATATTTTGTTTTTGATAAATTCTTTAAAAATTAGATTGATGGACTAACAGAAACATTTATAAAGGACTAAATTGAAAAANACAAAGGGCAAAATAGTCATTTACTTTAAAATTGGGTCAGTTTGTAAATATCCATTTTTGTGTTTGGGCTAAAATGTTATTTTGCCCAAATAATTTAGAACTGAATTTGAAATTTTCTCCAATCATATCCCTACCATCTCTTTCTCTCATACCCACTCCCCATCGTCATCCTCCTTCACCAAATCAATTAGTTCATCACAGCAAAATCCCTAAAACACACTAATTTCAGTTTCAGATTCATCACAGCAAAATCTCGACAAAAGATATAAATCGATTTCGATTTCGTTTTAGCAAAATCTCGACAGAAAATCTCGAGAGAGTTGGAAGAAGGGCAGGAAAGTGAAGAACTTATAAGCAATGGTTATGTTTTGGACTGATCCATGTTGGTTATCTTCATCAAAAAATTCCAATTCCTTATCCGTTTCACAAAGGACCCTTCGTCTCTTCAATACTTGACTTCTCTTTCTTATGGCACTCCTCTTATACCCATTGACCTTGTTCTAGATCTATCTGCTCCATCTCTCTGGTTTGATTGTTCTTCCAGAAACCCTCCTTCCTCTTCTATCGTACAATTCCTCTCTCGTCAATTCAATGCCTTATGGCAAAAACTACACCCCATCATACTCACACTCACACTAGCCTTCAAGATCGAAACCACCCATGAACATTATGCACTATCNATCTGCTCCATCTCTCTGGTTTGATTGTTCTTCCGGAAACCCTCCTTCCTCTTCTACCGTACAATTCCTCTCTCGTCAATTCAATGCCTTATGGCAAAAACTACACCCCATCATACTCACACTCACACTAGCCTTCAAGATCGAAACCACCCATGTCAAAAGGGTTGGATCCACTTTCATTTGGCTTACCTGGAGCAAGACGAGAGAGAGGGAGAGTGACGAGAGATGAGAGAGGGAGAGTGACGAGAGATGAGAGGGATTAAGCACAAATAAGCTAAATTGAATTGTTTTTTCGGGTCCGCATGTTTTTTTAACTTTCTCTCTCATCTAATGCGAATCGGTGCACCGATTTGCTTATTCGGTGCACCGAATTTGGGTGCTGAAATACAATTTAATCCTCGTTGGTGCACCGTTTCGTAGGCAAAAAATGAAACGGTGCACCAATTCGGAAAAACATCCCCCAACCCACTCACAAAAATAATCAAGATTTCACGTTTTTCAAGGCAAACAGTAACATTTTTGTTTTTTTTCACAACAACAATCACATCCAAACACACTTTTATTATAATCAAATCACACCTTACTTTTTCTAACTTTTTCTTCCATTTATACCCCTATACAATTTATCAATTTCCTTACTTTTTATCCACCTACCACAATCATTACATACCCATTTTAATAATTTCACACAAATAATCAACAATCATCCAAACACCACTACAAAAATAAACAAATTTGATTATAATCAAAACATGATTATAATCAAAACAAATTCTAAAAAAAACGGAAACGAACTGACCCTAAGTTTCTATTGCCTAGAAGATGTACATTTATAGCTGAATTGGGAGTGGAGTTATTAAAAGGACCACCGATGCAACAACCCCTTTTGAGAATATTACTTTATTTTCAATGGAAAGAGAGACAATCAACAATAAATTATCCATATATATAAAGATAAATTGGCCAGGTAGATAGGTACCCAAAATTTGACCTAGTGTTTTTTTTTTGTCTAGATCTATGATGTTTTACTTAAACTACTGTA